>PVJX010005704.1:0-83229 GCA_004027295.1 Dolichotis patagonum | reverse complement strand
GTGTGTGTGTGTGTGTGTGTGTGTGTGTGTGTATAGGTATTGTGTGACTGGCAGTGGTGGTAGCGGAGGACAGCAACTCAAGGTAACTGTGTGGGTCAAGAACAAACTGAAACCTATCAAGCAGAAAGCCATGCCTTGCTTCTGTAGAGATATGATTTGGAGCAAAAGACTACATTTATTACTTCAACCACCCTTCAGTAGGTATGGATTGAATTCCAGTGAAAGTCTATCAAAAATAAAGAGAAAAATATCTTCATTTTGTTCTGCTTTGTTTGGAGAATGAGGCAAAATATTCACAATGATTTCATGTTTTCCTAGCTTATGTTAACAAACATGAGATGTCAGGCATCTCCTATCCCTCCCCTCAAAGGAAAGCTTCCTAAATTTATTCAGCCTCACTGAGCAGCAGAAAGTGTCCCTCCTAATTTACCAGTTTTCCTCTGGGTGCCCAGCATGAACTCAAGGAAAACTGCAGAATGAATGAATGAATAGCTTCTTTTCAGAAAAGAACTCAGGAGACTTTTTTCTGCCTTTGAGACAAGGAAAGGCAGACATGATGGGGCTAGTAGTATCTTTCTTCAACTAAATAGTCTGGCTCAACCATGACATCCTTCAAGATCTTAATCTCTCAGAGCACGTTTCTTCATCAGTAAAGTAAGGGTCAGAGTTACTGTCTAGTTCACCAGATAAAGATAAAGTGGATACCATAAAGGTAACAGTTGCTCAAAAATGATCACCTTGTATTTTAAAAAATTTGTATCTTATGTCATTTAATGTTTTCTGGAAACATCAACATGTCCTTAAATCTTAATTATCTACTACTACCTCCATACCTGAAAAAGTGGAGCCACTCTGGGAAAAGCAGTAGTGACTTGTATTTTATATGAAATTTTAAATGTCTGATAGGCAAATGAAGGCAAAAATTTTGGCTACAAAAGTCTACATTCCAAAAGTAGTTATAAAAATATAGCTAAAAGTTGCTATCCATTAGTTATTAAAAGGGTTTCTTGTTTGTTTGTTTTTGTATCTGGAATTGAACTCATGCTAGGCAGGCAGCTGTGCCACTGAACTGTAACCTTGACTCTAAAATGGGTTTTAGAAAAAGCTAAGACCTCCTGTGAGTCAGCACCATGCATGGGCTGACAGAGGGGGGTAGGGAAGGGGAGAGTCAGGTGCCAGCCATCTCCTGTGAGTTGGTGTCATTTGAGGACTGTGGCGGAGGAGAACAAGAAGTCAGCAAGTAGCTAAGACCTCCTGTGAGTCAACACCATGCACGGGCGGATGGGGTAGAGCCAGACACCAGCCCCTTCCAGCACATGGGCAGGGTGACAGGAAAAGCCATCGCCCCACAACCACCACCAGCCCACCCCTGTAAGCAACCAGTTGATCTGGAGAAACACAATCTGTGATGATTGCTAATGAGGTAAAATGCAACTTAACGCTCATAGTGATAAGTGTTTCACTAACTTTGCAGCCCTAAAGTTGGTAGTCTGATTATTCAGAGGATAACAATACTCAATCTAGCATATATGGGGGATCTCCTTGTGAAGGGGATGACCATTGTTAATTCCCTATCATCTTGTTTTGAAGTCCTGCATCATTCTCATTGTTTCATCTTGATGGGTCTAATCCTGTTTTATCTTGTTTGATTTTGTTGTATCTGATGGCATGGGCAACTATTTCAAAGATAAGATATAGTTTGATAGCCATTTTGGATTTACTGTTATCTTGTTTTGAAGTCCTGTATTGCATTCATTGTTTGTTTTTATTAATTCTGTTTCTGTTTTGTTTTATTTTACTATGTCTGAAGGTACGGGCAGCTGTTTGAAGACAGCAAGAGTCATTATGGTCACCATTGGTGATTTTCTGTCATCTTGTTTTGAAATCCTGTGTCACTTACACTGTCTTATTTTGATTGGCATTATTCTGTTTTTGTTTTCCTTGTTTTTATTCTCTCTAAAATAGTTTTTTTTAAAAAAAAGGTTCTTAAATATAAATAAAACATTGTTTCATATCCTTCAAATTAGCTCAGGTTTTAAATGGTTCCAGTCTAGTTATTAGTAAAGGTTACTGCTTGGATGTGTCAATTATGACTGTAAATCTGTATTGTTGTAGTGTGAGGGAGAAATTACCCTTTTCACTGTAACTTGTTTACATCAGTGTGTACATACATATTCATATTTTATTCCATGGATTTTTGTCCATTGTCCTCACTTTTTTTTGGATTCTCAAATTTCTCCAGGTTTTTCCATTGGAAGCCCCTTACAGCTGCTACCTGGGGTCTTGCTGACATGCTCCCACCCTCCTTGGCATATGCCCCGCATTTCTCCAAAATATAGAGAAGTTTCAGGCTCTTTTTATACTTGGTTTGCCTGATTTCTGTACACAGCTTTTCCTCCAAATAGTTTTGGTACATTTAGCAGTGTGTGGCATATCTGAGAGCAAAAGATGGATGCTCAGTACTCCAGAAGTCTCATTGCTTCTAATCCTTGATATTTCCATAATTATCTATATAAATTAGACTAAAATCATACTGGTATCTCTCATATGAATCCAACAATGTAAGCTGCTATATATGTTGATTTTTGTTTTCTTTTTTTCTGTTAAGTTTATTGGTACAATTTAGATATACATAATGATCATATTTATCATAGGGAATTTGGATGGTACATGATATTTCTAGATTTTTCTTTTCCTTTTCCCAATTCCATTTCCTCCCTTCAGCCCCTCTTTCCCTCCCTATTTAAAAAACGTTGCTCCTTTTTCATCCATCTTTCATCATTTTCTTTCTTCTCCTTTCCTTCCTTCCCCCTTCCCCTCTCCATAGTTTCCTTTTCCTTTTAACAATTTCTTCCTATTTCACAATTCCCATTATACCATTCTATTCTTTCTATTTATTTTTTAAAGATAGTAAAATCCAACAAACAAAACAGAACAAAGCCAATCAAAACAAAGCAGCAAAATTGGTATAGAACTTCAAAGCAGGATACTACAACAATAGATAACATAGTATATCTTGTTATCTTCTCAGTAGTTGTTCATTCCATCAGGTATAGCAAAATCAAACCAAAAATGAAACAGAATAAAACCAATCAAAACAGAATATTGAGTAAAGCAAAACAATTAATCAGAACAAAGCAAAGCAGTGAGAACAATATTGGATTTCAAAGACAATATAGAAGGAAATCTGCCGTATTTGCTATATTGCATACTGTCCTCCTCCCAATAGATGCTCAGACCACTGGCCCCAGGCCTTCAAAATCAACCAAATGATACAAGCATTTAGTTCTTTGTGTACCTTAGTTGCTATCAACTCAGCCTGTCCTCTGAACCCACTAGTTGCTTACGAGGTAGGGGATTGATTCTCAGTCTGGGTACCTGTAGGCTCATGGGAGACACTGTCTGGCTTTTCTCTTCCTGGAACCTGCACTGTTTGCATGGCTTACCCGAAAGGTTGGCTAGTTGGTTTCTTGTTGGGTCCTCCTAGTCCCAGCATGGCCGATTCTCAGGAGGCACTGACTTTCCTCTTCCTGAAACCTGCACTGCTTGCACAGCTTACCCGAAAGGCCGGCCAGTTCTAGTCTTTCTATTTATATTGAAGTTAATTATCTTCTCTTTTTTGTAGCTACTTAAATGAGCAGTTTAGGTCACTGATTTTAAATTATTCCTTAACACTCAAAACAATAAACTTACAGCATTTTTAACTTGTACCTTGCCTCTGTCCTTTATCTGTGCCCCACAAGTTGTGATATATCATCATCTGTATTCTAATTTCTCCTGTAATACCTTCTCCTTGCAAGAATCATTCAAAAGCTCCTTTTGGTTTTTATTTTTTTTTGTTCCAGAAATCAAAATCAGGACCTTGCACTTGCCAAGAAGGTGCTGTGCCACTGAGCTATATCCCTGGCACATTTTTTAAGTTTTTCGAGAAAGTGCCTTACCAGGTAGTTCAGACAGGCCTTGAACTCACTATGTAATCCAGGCTGGCCTCCAGCTCCAGGCAGTCCTCCTACCTAAGTCTCCCAAGTGCTGGAATTACAGGCATGTGCTACCACACTCAGCAAAAAGCATCTTATTTAATTTCCAAAATAGATACTTTTCTAGAAAATTTGGGATTGGCCCCTATTTAATTCCATTATTGTTAGAAAATACACTTGGAACTAATTAAGAAAGTGAAATATAATGCAATTTATTCTGATTACAAGATATGGTCTACCTCGGAGGAATATTTCCTATGCATTTGAAACATATGCACTGATAACATTGTATTATCTGCTTTCTGGCAATACTACTCTATAAGTGTCAGCAGGTCAAGTTGATAGCATTGTTCAAGTCATTTTTATCCTTGCTAATAACTTTTGGTTTTATTAATTTATTCCTCATTTATTTAAAGTCCAGTTATTAAGTATAGATATTTATACTTGTTATGATTTCTTGATTACATGATACTTTTTAATTATGCAGTATACCTTGTTTTTCATGTAATATTACCCTTTTCTTGATTTATAATTATTTACAATTTTATTATATCCATTCTTTATTTCTCTGAATATATATATACATATATTCATATATACAATGTGAATACGTATATATTTTATATTTAATTCAAACTATTTGAGTTTCTGTATGTTTTGTTTAAAGTGGTTCTCTTGTACACAGGATACACTTGGCTCTATTTTTTAAAATATGGCTTAACAACGCCATTCTTCTAATTTGAGTCTTTGGTACATTTACATTTAGTTAGCTACTTATATGGATGAACTAGTTTTATTATCTGTTCTTAATTTTTCTATTTGTCTGTTTCTCTTACTTTGTTGTTGCACTTCTCCTCCACCTCAATCATCTTGTTTTATAGATTAAAAATATACCCTGGTACAGCATGGTCTATTTATTGGTAAAACCATGCTGCTTCAAGTCAAGTGTAAGAAATATCCAGCTTTAGTTTTTAAGACCCTCTTGCTTTGTACCTACACAAACTATATGTTCAAAAAAAACAGTGTTATTCTTTATAAAGTTAAATGTACCTTCAAAAACAATAAAAGTAGCATTATAGCCTTTTATATTATTCATGTATTTTCCATGTTCAGTGCTCTTTATTCTTCTCTTTAAGCAGGCATTTTATATAATGTCTTTCTTTTAGTCTAATTTTTTGTAAATGTATAGGTTCTGTCATAGTGGTCTAACCATGATATAATCTATTTTAGTTTGTCTAAAACTGTCTATGTTAATTTCTGTGATGGATAATTTTGTTAGGTAGATTCTTGGACTATGGATAAGTAGATTTCTTTCTTTTCCATTTATTTAAAGGCTCGTTGTATAAAATACATGCTTTCTTCCGATTAGTTTCAGGGTTATTAAAATATTTTTTTAAAAAATTTTAGCACTACTACTATGACGTGAACGTTTAAAACACAGTAGATGCTTTCTAATTAACCCTTTCTGGGTTTTTCTGAGACATTTGAATGTTGTGACTTTGAAGTATTTCACCAAATTTGGGGAAATGTCATCTATTCTTTAAAAAACATCTTGTCTCTCCTCTTCCTGAGACTCCAATTACCTAAAAACTATACTACTAATGTTTCATATGTCACTGCTGTTCTGTTAATAACTAAATGATGTTTTTCTGCTCTTTATATTCAGTATCTTACATTAATGTACATTAAATTAAATGACTTATTATGTTACCTCCATTATGCTTTTAAGTCCATCCAATGACTCCATTATTTCAAATATTTAATTATAAAATTTCCATTATTATGGGACTATTCATTCACTTAAATTACTCTTTAAATGTATACTACCTGCTCAAAAGTCCTTATCTGTTAATTCCAATATCTTGATCATGTCAGGATTAACTGTTTTTTCTCAGGAGTATGGGTCATAACATTTTTATTTCTTTACACATTTAGTAATTATTATTCATTATCATTATTTATATCATGTGTGATACATTATGGAGACCAGATTTTGTCACCTTACTCTAAGATACAGATTTTTGTTACAGTAGGCAGCTGACTTGGTAGGATCCAGACTTCCATTCTACTCTCTTTTCTGTGTTTAGTAGCTCAAATGCATTTCCTAGTTCTTTCAACCTTCAGGCTCATTTTTCCCATAGGTTTCCACAGAGTCTTTCTGACATGTACACATGTCAGAGATCAACCCAGAATCTGGGACGATATTATGCGCATACTATATCTGATGCTTTCTATCCAGTGTATTTACACATTGTTCATCTCACTTTCTAATTACTCTGGACAACCGACTCTCATACTTGCGTTTATCCATCCCAGTGAGACCATGACTCTCCTCTTGCTTTTCAGTTGCCTTGGGCCATGTGGATTGGGTACATTTCTCTTGGGATTAAGTGCCAAATGCATGGCCTTTTTCCCCACTTGTAGTTCCTCTACTTCAAGGGTTAATTGGACCTTTGATTTCTGCTACTCATGGTTGCTGTCAAATTTTGTCCAGTATGTGTAATTGTTATGTGTAGGAGGGCAAGTCCAAAGCATGATAATCTGTCATTCCCAGAAGAATAAGGGCACTAATACTAATTTTAAATATATTTATAAAGATATAATTCATATGTAAAAGTTATTCATATATAGTGATATATATGTATATATATATTACATACATGAATCAATGTATATATAATCATGAGTATATATACATGATATTATCACTATCATTGAGATAGTGAAATACACATCATTAACAAAACACTAGAGCATTTTCAAAGACATTTATCATCACACCTAAGAAGCATTATCATTTTTATTTCTATTAATATAAAAATCCAAGTTGTATGAGTCTTTTAGTAAGATTATACGAAAAATACATTATATGTTTTCTGCAAAAAAAAAATCTACTACAGATTTGCTTATAAAAGTAAAAAGAGTAAATGGCCTAAATATCTAAAAATAATAACAAAAATTCTAAAATAACCATGCCATAGCCACAGGATAGATAGTTACACAACTATTAAAACTATTTGAATAGTATGACCATCACCATGTTATACAACACATGCATGAAACACTATGAAAAAATACAGCACAATTTTGACAAAGCTTCCATTTGACTTGAGGGGCTTTGAAAGATTTTGAAATTCTTCTTTATTGGCATTTTCTACTATGTCTATGATAAAAAGCATTATTTTGATAGTCATAAAATCTGATTTTTTGGATGAAAAATACTGTCTATATTCCAATTCTGTGATCCTTACGAAGTCACTCATTTTCATATGCCATCTGGAATATCACCACATCCTTATACTTTCCTGAGATAGGGTATAATTAGACTCTTTGGAGTCCAAATCTTGAGGTCAGAACATTGCTGTATCGCTTATCTGACTAAATGGCCACTAAGAGTCATTTAATTTCCCTGATTCTTATTTTCTCTATCCTGTACACCAATGGCAATAACAATATTTATCTGAAAAAAAAGACCAAATGTAACAGGAGCAAAAATGGCTTCAAATAGACAGCTCCTAAGTGCAAGCTGCCTCTCCATGATAAATAGTTGTGGGCTTTTAAAATGGATAGGTTCTTATCCCTAATCTGATCTTTTCAGCTAGGACATAAGGGCCATCACAGCTCTTTGGAAGTCTTGGCTTAGTTATTTGGTTTCAAAATGTTTGGTAACGACCTGACCAGAGAGAAAACATAGACACTTCTTTTTCTTTTTTAAAAAAGATATGTAATTGTTTATCCATGAAAGTTACTTTGAAATGTGTCTTGACTGCAATATATTATCCTATAATTCTTACTCTTTGCCTTTGCATAATTTCTCATCCTTCCAAAATCACAGAAAAAGCAATTTTCCACTACTATTCTGGGGGCAAATGTAGGGTTCTTTGAAAGAAGCATTATTCTTCCATCCCCCGCTCCAACCGGTAGCCAAGCGCCTGTAATTCAGTTCAGTAAGTTCTCTTTTATTCACTCACATCGATTATTCCCTTAAAAACAAAATAATTTCCACTCAAAGCCTTTCATTGTCGATCTCAGCACTTCAGAAACTAATTAATCTGCACAATATGTATACATCAGCACTATTCCTTTTGTTTTTAGATGAGTAAACAAACACTATAAAATTAAGCAGATTTCTCAAGGTCAAACAGCATATCAACATCTGAGCCTGATTTGAACTCAGAATCTCATATTTTTAAATTCAAGGCTAGGGATGGACACAGAAGTCTTTAAACTTGAATGAACTCAAAGCATTTGAGTCATGAATTAGTGCATCGCATGAGGCTGCACGTGTTGTTAAGAGGGACTAAAGATTCAGTATTGCTTCCGAAATGAAGTATGTTTCCACAATAATAGTAGTAAATGTAATGACTTACTTTGCCTGATTTTTTTTCCTCCATCTTGACATAGGCTGATCATAATTCCCAGGTTGCCTGGATAAATCCAGTTGTGCTGGTTTCCTGGCATCATTATAAAAACAAATCCCTCTCAACAGTGTTCCACTTAAAATCATGAATTAACTGGTCACTTATAAAATATATGGACTATAGCCACAATATTACAAAGTAATTATATGGTGCCATTCCCTTTCCCAAACTAACCACCCAGGAAGGAAAATAATATTACATTTCCAAAGACATGATACGTAGATACAATGGGAGACAAGAAGGAAGTAAAGGATAATAGGAAACAAATAGAGTGGGTTTGGCAGGAGCAAAGAATTCTGGGAAGAGGGAGACAACCCAACACTGAAGGAGAACTGAGAAGACCATGGAACTTCTGGTGGTGTTCAGTGTCTTAAACCCATTGAACACCTGAGTACTAACAAAGATTTCTTGTTTCAGTGTCACTCAGAATTAACCGAGTGGCCCTTTTGAATGGGCACTGGTAGGTAACAATAAAACACCCCAGTAGTACTTGCACTATCCCCAAGAGCAGTCACTATATAAAAGGCAAACTGCATTTAGCTACAGTGTATTCAAGCTTTCCAAGAAAAACTTCAGAGAACAGTACAGGCAATCCAGAATGCTCAATCTGGATCCTGTTTGGTTATATCCCAGTTTATTGTCCAACATCCCCTAAACACACACAACACAAAGTGCCTGCCTGATTTAGGGAGTATTTTGCAACCAGCAATTACAGAAGACATGGCTGCATTATTCTTCTACAAAGAAGGTGGTGGGTCAAATGGTTGATCCCTCATCTAATGTTTTATCTGATAAAAAAATATGCTCTGTGACATGTAACTTCAATTGTGCATGTATTTACTAAACTGTAAATGATTAATTTATTACTCAATTTTCTTGTCAATTTGAGAGCTGTTTTTAATCCTTGCATAGGAAGCAGGGAATTTAGCATACCATTTAGTTCTCAAGGTCCCAATCTGGGGTGCTCCCCAGTATTTATGGAGTACCATCTACTCTGAGTCACTGTCTGCATGCCATTAGGAGAGTCTATTAGCCAGAGGGAGAAGTTCCTCTGGGCTGAGAGAGGAGCAAAGGAAATCGGATTATATTCCATCAGGATCATATATTTTGATCACCCATAGAGCACATGACATGATGATATTTAACTTTATGTTTTCTTTCTTTACACAAGTGAAAATACTAATTATTGTTCCAGAGGTTCAAATAGAAGATGTGAAATTTATTATGTCTTGATTTCTTCAAAATATTATTTTCTCTTAGTACATTGTAAGATTTAATGTATTTAACCATGGAATCCAGGAAACATTCATTAGCTAGACATGCTGCGTGAATATTCTTCTGACTACATATGCTGATTTGAAATAAAAACAAAATAAGATTACATGTCTTAAGTTAAAACATATGCAAAGCATTTTACACACTTGGAATCAATGTCTGCTTTGACTCACAAGCTTAAAATCAATCTTTTCAAAGGTAATATCTTGGAGGATACTTACCCTAGCTTCTCATCAGGACTCAGGACAGTCACTCTGAACGTACTTTTCCTTGGCAACACTAGGAACCATTGAAGGATTACCTCCTAGGGTTCTTCCTATTATAGATCAGCATCTTGAGTTTCTTTTTCACTTGTGAAAATCATTCTTATTCTTCAGTAGCTCCCACAGCCTGTGAGAAACTTTCCCAGATTTCTCCTCAAAGAATGATGCACTCTTTCCTCAGAGTTGCCAAAACATTTTGTGCATGCACTTATTACAGCGCATTATACTGAGTTTAATGTATGTTTATTTTCCTTCCTTGGCATCATGAGCTCTTCCAAAGTAGAAGGGGTATCCTGTTTGTTACAAAAAAATCTGGGAATTGCCGTTTATCTTCTCTTTACCTTTCTTTCTCACCCCTCTGCTCCATAAGGAAGTTCTGTCACCTTCACCTGAGCTCTCCCTGCCCACAAGACATTGTTTGCATGACTGTCGCCTTCCATCAAGGCATTCTTCTGACCTATTTACTAGGAATATCTGCTTTTTTACCCCTCCATTTTTGACCCCATGCAATTCTCTCATCCACAGTAGATATAGTGCTTATTTAAGAATATAAATCAAGTCAAGAATGGTGGCACATAACTATACTTGCAGTACTCTGAGAAGGTACACAGGTGACCACAAGTTCAAGACCAATCTGAGCAATTTAGTGACTAGGGAGACTCTGTCTCAAAATAAAACAATAAAAAGGGGTTGAGGATGTAGCTCAGTGCAAGAGCCCTGAGTATCACAAAAAAGGAAATAGAATAATGATACTCCTTTGCTTAAAACTTTCAGTGGCTTTCCATGGAATCTAGAATGAAATCCAAACTTCTTTCAGGTCTGCTAGTCTAATTGTATGATCTGGCAATGCCTGAAAGAGACATCAGTAATGTCTAGAAATAACTTTGCCATTGTAACTAAGGAGTGCAATGTACTGGCATCTAGGAGATTGTGATAATTAACTGATTGTGTCAACTTGAGTAAGAAACACCCAACTAATTAAAGCAGCCTAGTTCTGCATATAGCTGAGTGAACTTACTGAAAACAGAAGACCTACCCTAGTGTGGCTTGAGGCCTGAATGGTGTAAAGGGAAGCAAAAAAAAGGATCACTTCTGTTCCTTAGAAGGAGTTTCAGTCTTCACATTTATCTTTGATGTCATCTTCAGTCTTCTGTCACAGACACTTTGGCCTCCTGGTAAGAACTTACATAGGACACTATAGTGAGCTCCAGGGGTTCAACTGAATCATCTGGATCTTTAGTGCAAGGCAAACCTGCGCTCCTCCACACCTGACTCAGTGGGTGCCCACTGTAAGTCAGTCTTATAAGACCTTATATATTTATATATCTTGCATTAAATCTCTTTGTCTAATAAGCACTGACTGCTACAGAGTTGGAGGCCAAGTGTGTTGCTGAATATCCTGCAATGCACAAGATAGCCCCATAGCAGACAAGTCAGCAGAGGTCACAAGTACTGCCCTGCAACATCATTTCCCACCATATCTTCAACCTCATCTCACGCTATTGTTTCTCTCCTCCACTGAAATCCAACTACAGCAGCTCTTGGTTGGTTTCTGAGTCTCTACAGGATTGTTTCTACTGTAGAAACTTTGTACCAATCAGCTTTTCTGCTTGGATGCTTTTCTGATATTTACGTATGCTCATTCCTTATTATACAATGTTCCGTATGATGGGTATCACATGGAAAAGCTGCCTTTTACCTCTTAAACCCAAGCACCCACCTAGTTGCTTGCTGTTGCACCACTTCCTTATGATTCACAGTTTAACTGAAATCATAACCATCTAATATAGTAATTCTTACATACTGATTTGTTTATCCCAGGCCCTTCCTAAACTGTACAATCCAAAGACAGAGCATCTCTGTTTTGTCTTCCATTGTATTCCCATTTAAAGTATCCATGCATTTTAATATAATTAATGGATGCACAGAAATTTTACCCTAACTGTACTGGAGTTCAAAATTTGGGAAGAAAAGGGCAGCAGCTTTTTACTTTTCACCTCTAATGCAGAGAATAATTCGAATGGCACCTCTAAAAGCTAAGTGGAAAGACTGGAGCTTATGGATATGTAAATACATCTGTGCGTAAGTGGAAACATTAAAGTATGCATGCAAGTGCCAGCACTGACTGCAAACCTTCTAATTAATGGATTAGCATCCACTTAGTGGACAGCAGCACATACACTGCTCTGGGCTGGGGCTGCTCCTGTGTACCTGCCAGTTCACAGCCATGTGATGAGGGGTTTCTGACCCTACACAATGGAGCCAAGTGCACCTTGGCTTTCCAAATGAGTTCTAATGTGTCTGCTGCTGGATGATTCACCAGCTACATTGCTGCTACACTGCTGCCCAAAAGGATGACACAGCCACTCTGTTGGCAGTGTACATGGGAGTTACTCAAAGAGGTACAAAACTACAGTCCTCAAACCTGGGAATCGATTTTTATTTCAGGACTTCCTAGTCCACAGCCTGGTTTCTCTTGGGGGCAACCTCAAGCTTTGGAGTCCCTGAGCTCGCTGACCTATGTGCTTTTGCTTGGCACCATAACCTGAGCTGAATTTCTGAGCAGGATGGTCATCATTGATTAGTATCTAGAGAAAATGATGCCCTGTTTACTTTGGTCATTCAATTTTAGATGCTTGCTAATGTCCACCCCTCATCTCACAGGTAGATGGAGGAATTTAAGATCAAACATCCCAGCTTTTAGAAAAGTAACTGGACTAAGTGGGCCTTCATTTTAGAGTTATGGGAATCAAACCACATAGGGAATGGAAGTGAGGAAATCTAATATTTCAAAAGCAAACGTGTCTGCTTTCATGTGATGTACTTAATGATCTCATCTTCTTGAGCACCATCAAGAAAAAATATGAGATGCACATTAATGATTGAAAAGTATTTTAAACAAAGGGTGCCTGTGGTACTGGCAGTAGGCTGGCTACTATGACAGCACAGATGCTGTCTTTGCAGAGTCACAGGTATCTGTGCATACTCTTTCCTTATTCGCTCCTTTCCCTGCCAGAGCCCACAGGAACAGTAAAAGGGGGCCCAAGGCATGAGGAAGACAACCTTCGAGCTAGATTTCTTCAATGGTCCATTGAAAGCCACCTCCCCAAGCTGGCCAGAGACCTAAACGTATTTATGAGCACATCGCACCGCTTCCAAGTCTTTTGATTACAACTGATAAAAGGAAATGCAAAGCTTAACCCATTTAAGCAAAGTGAAAATGAGAGTGGGGCCTACTACATCAGGTAGCTGAATAGCTCAAGGCATGGAGGAATTCAGGCTTAGCTAAATTCAGAGACTTCAAATGACAACGTGGCCAGCATCTACCCAAGCCTCCCTCCCTCTCACCAGCTCCTGTTAGCTACTGTTCCATTCTCTGCCTCTGTGGGTTCACCATGTTTAGATTCTATGCAAACATAAAACCATGGAGTATTTGACTTTAAGTGTTTGTCTTATTTCACCTAGAATAACTTTTAGAATCAACCATATTGTCACAAATGATAAGATTTCCTTCTTTTTAAAAAAGCTGAATAGAGGGTGGGGATCTAGCCCAGTGGTATAATTGCCTGCCTGGCAAGCTCTAGGTCATGAGTTCAATCCCGGGTACCAAAAAAGGAAAAAAAAGCTGAATTGTATTCTATTCATATAACAACTCCCCCAATTTTTAGTTCCCAATTTTAAAGTTAATTAATTTAAAAATAAAAATAAGTGAATTTTTGCGATCACCATTAAATAGTGTCATTGAGTCTTGGATTTTCTCTCTCTTGGTTCTATAGTACCCCACAATCTCCATGAATGCATCTCATTCTTAGACTCTTCAATGGCGCCAACATGGCTGCAAGCACCTTCAAGCCTACATCCTCCCAAGTTCTGGTAAAATTTTAAAAGCCCACAGACTACCTGTCATTGGTTTAGATTGGTACACATTCAGCTCTCCATAGTCATAGTGACTGGAAATACACTGCCCAGACTAGTCAGGTGTGTGCTACAGATAAAGGGAGCTCCTCTGCTCAACCAAGAGGACTGAATGATAGGAGGAGCTCTGGGCCAAAGGGACAGATTTAGAGCTGTAGAATTGAGAGGTGCCCACTGTACACACTAGCAACACATGCAGTTTAAAGAAAAACAGAATTCCACACACGGTGAGGTTAAAAATATATGAATCAGGCAGCTCACAACAGCTGGGTGATGCTGAATCTCTTAGTTCTTTGCTGTAATCCAGTGGCTCTTTTATGATTCTTTAAGCTAACTTATCATCCCAGATATCGTTAGTTTAAGGAATGGGTTATTTTTTATACTTCTTTATTTAGAAGTTTTTTTCCCCCTCCAAATCAAGCCCTTTTTAACTTAGGTTGTATTTTCTCTTGCAAGCAAGACTTGCACCTGCCAACCTAGGACATGCCCTAGAAGTCAGGGTGCATTACTGGCAGCAACAGTCTGACAAGAGTAAGGCCAAGCAAGTGGTCCCAGAGGGTTCCAAAATCACACAGGGCAGGAATGCATCTTAACTTTGTTTCCCTCATTGGAAATTAGGCATATAGGGCCTTGCCAAAGATAAGGAATGTGATAAAGACTGTAACTAAAAGCTGGTACTTGAACTCACAACAAATCTTTATTTTCAAGGACAAATATTCACCCTTTGCCTTCATTAACCCAAAACAGTCATGGATTTGGGGGATCACTACTGAACTTTAACCAAGTCTTTACACACTTCTTTGGGCACTTCAGATAAAGTTCAAATTCCTCTTCAGAAGTTATGTTCCCCATGCGATGGCCTCCAAGTACTTTTTCAGCCTCATCTTTGAGGAATCTACCACCACTCTCACGCTCTTCTCTTTACTTCCAAGTCCTAAAGTGTCTTTATTTTTCAGTTCCTCAAACCATTGGAGATCTTGGCAGCTCTCTGCCCTTCTCAGCAATAATACCACTTTCATCCTTCATAACTCATGAACTACTCTTTATGTTTCCATTCAGATAACAACTGCTCTGAGAGGCTGTGTGAGCACCCATACTGACACCTCTCATCTCCCTTTAGTAGCTACTCTGCAAGAATCTGCTAAGGCCCTACTGTGTGTCACATGTGATTTTTCACAAGCAGAAATATTGAAAGAACTAGTTGTTGTTTTTTTCTTGTAACATCTTAGTTTCTTTCACAAACATCTCATAGCTTAGAGTTACTGCACTCATTTCTCATTTTGCTGTGCTGATGTTGCTTTTCTACCCTTTGCACTAGGCCCTGAGATCCATTAGTTCAGGAATTATGTTTGGTACATCCCATGATTGGTGCTGAGTAGATGCTCAGTTGTTTGTAGTCAAATGAATAGAGAAGGACTTGGGCTCACTCATTTCCTGATACAGAATGAAAAGTGGATAAGAAGGAAGAGCAGGAAATAATCTGAGAAGAAAAAGAGACCCACATAAGACTGCTAATTATCCATAAGATGCCCAAGTAAAATGTCCTGCTTACATTAAGTGGAAGTATGTTTGACCTTTGATCATGGCATCAGGAGAGCAGGGTAAAGCTTAGAAATGAATCCTTAAATGAATACTTGTGGGAGGTTTGTTCGATGCAGAGATCTCACTGGCTTACTCTTCCCCAAACTCATATTTCAGCCACCTCATGCTGGAGTCTGATGTTTTATAGCAAGGACATCATCTGCTCAGCTTGTTGCTAATCACTCCTTGAGAACTTGTGATATATGAGTCATTGTATAATCTCTTTATGAGCATTACCCCCTTAAGTTCTCTCAGAGTATTATGAGGTAAGTTTATTATTATCCCCATGTAAAGATGGGGAAACCGAGGCAATGTGGCAGAGTCAGGAACTAAACCCAGATCCGTGCTCTCACCATGGCTATGATCTGGATGCCTCTGCCTGTGTTAGAGATGATGAGGTCATGTGGGCTCTGGCCTCCTGAGGACTCTGATGCTGTCACCATGGGAATGAGCTAATGACGGAAGTGCTCTCACCCCATCCTTCTGCCTGTTTTGCTCCCTGTCTCTGTGTGTCCACACTAAGATGCAACAAGAAGCCCTCACAGATACACAGTAGCACCAAGCTATTCAGAAGTATGAGGTATATATGTCTTTCATATAAGTCACCCAGTCTGTAACAGTGACAGAAAATGGGTTAATACAACCATTATTTATACTGCCTGTTTAAATCTATTATGTAATGCAGAAAAGCAGGGGCTCAGCCAGCTCCACAGGCTCAGTCTCGCCTATTCCACTGATATCTTCCCACAGTTGCATCAGGATGAGGCTGAACATTAGCAATCTGTAAACATTTTAGTGTGAATGTGATGTTGAAAGCCTTTAAAACAGCAAGATTTCAGAAGGGGAGAGGGAGAGAATTGGCAGGTAACAACAGGAAGTGGGTGCTGTCAGGAAGCCACTAGTGAGACATCCTCAGACATGGCTCTAACTAATATGCAAGTGGCAGAGTCTGCAGGAATCAGTTTACTAAGAAAGGCTGCCTGGCACCAGCCAATTTGGTCCTGTCCTAAGACAGAAGGATTCTCTTTGCTTAGGAAACCAGACTCCCAGACGTGGGTGGAGCAAGGGTTGATTGGTGATGTGTAAGAAATGTGGGCTACCTCAGATCACAGAAACTGCAAAGCTTGCTTGCTGCCTTGGTCTTTAATTAAAATGCCACATCCAAACACTCAGAGATGGAAGCATTATAAACTTATTCACACATCTACAAAGAGGCCTGGGAGATGAAATTCTTCATTTGTTCCTTGAAATAAATAATTCTATGATTGCATAACTAGGTGAATCAGAAGCCCTCTCAAACCTTGTGACCCTGGCACTTGCAATAAGGCATACGAGTAACTGTGAAAGCTTCATTTCTTCCATGTATGCCCTTGAAAAGCCCTGTAAGACTTATGTTAGATATAAAAGAAATATGTTTAAGCCTTCCTGGGGAGAAATGTATGTAAGGAGAAGAATGGAAGGCAGAATTAAATAGGAATGACATTGCTTGGTGCCACCTAGCAAACCACAGCTGAATCAAAATGCATAAGGGGGGCAAAAGAAATGCAATTTTGCTGCAATATTTGTGTATTATTTTTATCTTCCTCCACAAATAAGATGATGATTGGATTCAAATCACATTTCAAACAAGATTCATTCCTGAAATGTCAAAAATGAGGTAGCACTCAACTCTTGCAAAACCTTGAAATCTGTTCCATAAAAGGCAATTTCAGCATAAAGCCTGGTTAACCTTGAATAGTCAGATTAATGATCCAGCACCTTTCAACTGAGCGCCAGTGAATAAACAAAACTTTACAAGCAAATTTAGCAACATCTTAGGAAAAGAAAAGCAAAACCAATCAGGAGAGATGAATGGCAGGGAGACAGAGATGTCTCGCCATAGAACGTGTGATAGCAGCAGCAAATGCACCTCAGAGAGCGAGATATCATTTTTTCCCTTACAATTTCCATACTTTGGAGTTAAAAACAAATGAAAAACAGATTCCACACTTTCAGAGGAATCACCTACACTTTGACAACTGATTTAGGATTTTGACTGTGACTAGGTAACTCATCTTGCTTAATGTGTTATTTTTTAGTAAGTTGGTCTTGTCTCAACCAAATAACAGAAGTGATATGAAAAAGGAAACTATATTGCTGCCAACCTAGGTTTGGGACAGAAAAAAAAATAGAGTCATACTTCTACATCCCCTAAACCACATGGCACTGTGCCCAATGCCCAGGACAAAGAGGAGAGGCAAAAGATGCCCAGCTCAAAAGATACAACTTCACTGTAATGAAGCAAACACCTGGTTGAGGTTTGATATCTACTCCATCCAGGCCAGTATAACATCCTTACCTTAAAAATAATAAAGTCAGGGCCACCTTGACATTAACCACAAGTGTGGGAAGGGAGTGTTTACTGTGTCTTTTCTTGGAGAAGGCCTCAAAAACTGATAGTACATATCATAGAGGGACCATGAAACCTCTATGGGTCTGCCTACTCACTGGCTCTGGGGGTTTTGTTGTCTCTGCAGCTTCCCCTGCTTTGGAGAGTGTCATGGCCCTGAGGATGGTATTGGGGAGTGAAAAGATTCCACACAATTCATTGAGGTGAAGCTTGCCCCCACCGCACAACGATGAGATCTCAGGAGTTAAAGGAACTGGTCCAAGGTCACACCATTATCCAAGAATCCAAATAAGCTGATACCAAGTCTATTGTTCATTTAATGATTCCTCAGTACTTTGCTACTGTGCAGAAGGCAGGGAGTGCAAGAAACACTGTATGCGTATTGCTCCTTCTCTTCTAGCACGGAATTGGAGCTGTGCTTGTTTCTGCCCTGTGCACTGCTTTAGGACAGGGGTTGGTGAACTCTGCTTTCAAGCTTCTTGCTCCTGGTCAGTTTTTCTCTGGCCCATGGGCTGAGAATGATGTTTGCAATTTTGAATGACTGAGGAAAAAAGAAGTATGAGAACAATAATATTCTGGGAGACATGAACATGAAAGGAAGTTCAAGTTCTAGCATCCATAATAAAGCCATGTTGGAAACAGCCTGTTTACCTTAGGTAAATAGCCTGTTTTCCTACCCTCCAGGGAGCTTTCAGGTTTTGAGGCAAAGGGGAATATCAAGAGAGACTGTCCAAAGCCCCACAGCCTGAGCTATTTCCTCTCTGGTTCTTTACAAAAACAGTGTTCTTGAAGGGAACAATGGATGAGTTGAACTTCCTCTCTGCTCTCATGGAATTTGCCCTACAGTATCAAAGACAGCTATTAAATTTGTGTCTTGGTGACATCCAGAGCAGGAACTGACCAGATGAATGCTTGGCAGTGTGAGGAGCCCCACCTGCTGAACTGTGCAGGACACAATGCAGGTTTGGCACCAGCAAGAGCAGATATGAAGTCCCTAAATAGGACAGCTCAGTGGCTGGGCCAATAAGCAGGACCCCAAGTCCCAAAAGCACACTAATCTGTTCCACTATCAAAGAAGAGCAGACCCAGACTAGATGACACTAGAAAATATTTGACATCCAATAAGTAGAGTGAGACATTGGGGCAGAGTTCCAGTCTTGCTTTATTTCTGCTTCTCTCCTGGTTCAAATTTTAGCATTCTCACTAATATAGCATAAGGACCTCCAAGGGCTCTGACTATTCCCTATTGCTTTCCTAACAGGCACCTTGAACCCATCCTTTCCTCTCTGGCTCTCACATTGCATCTCTAGTCACCTATCTGATTTCCTTCAAGAACTTCCCAAAGCCCCCATCCCAGCCCTGCAGGAATCCCCTCTGTGCACTGTCCTCCAAAATACTCCCACAATCATCATGCACACCACAAGTCTCCAGCAAGATGCAAGATGGTAAGAAAAAAAGTAGCCACTGTAACAAGCAATCAATGAAAGGCACAGAAAAATTGGAGAGCCTTTGCTTCGTCTATCAAACTGGTAAAGGAAAGACTAGACATGCCTGAGGCTTTTTGGGTGCTGTGGTGCATACAAACTGGGGAGGCATTTGTACCAAACGATGCGACAATATTGATGGAAATCTGTGATGTATTTTGCTTTGTACCTAGAGATCTTTGGAGTATCCATTTTAGGGAAATGCTTATATGTGCCCCAAAGATATTTGTTCACAGACGATCACTATAGGAATTCCTGTCAGAGGGAAAAAAGAGAGGGGGAAGAAGTAAACAGCTTAATTCCATACCCACATACACTTAAGGGTCCTTATCTGTAATCACCATTTATCCCTTGCCCCAACATACTGGCTTTCTTGTGCTTCTTCATCTGGCTGTCAGTTGCTCATTTCCTCTGTTCTAGACACAAAGCCACTGGATTTAGTAAAGGAAACTAACCCCACACCACTCAGACTCACTGGGAGCACAGGGTGAATAAGGAGTCTCCAGTACCCATATGCCCATGTTGCTTCCACCCAATCATTGTTCCTGTGAGAACAGTGTCAGTCCCCATTTGACTGTCCTATTTGCCCTTTGGTTACTATAGCTTGGAAGATAGAAGTCTCTCAATAAAAGTCTCTGAATAAGCAATTTTCCTCCATTGGCCATAGGGCTATATAAAGCACTGTTGATGTTTCTCACATCTCCAACCGCCTCAGATGCCTCCCACCTCTGACACACAGAAAATGCCAATGAAGAGGAATGCGCTGAAAGTCCCGCCACAAAGCCTACAGATTTCCTGCATCCAAAACATTCTCTTTTCCTTCTGTTATAGCGGGAAGGTGTCTCTTTTCACATCTGCTCTCCCTTCAGAACCTGTGCATGGTCAAGTAGACATGCTGTCCTTCTGATGTCCTTCTGGTCCTGCCCAGCCCTTGCCATCCTCCTGTCCAATGAGCCTTTTCTGCAACTCCTGCCCCTGTCTGACTACCCAGTTAAAACCTGGAACTGTCTGCTTCTCAGTTTCCATGGACCCCACATTAACACACTGCTCCCCCATCCAGAATCATGTAACATCATCAATACTTTGTTGTGTGGCTAAATTCAGTGTTCATCTTCTAGTCCTTACATAATTTTCACTCTGCAAGCCACTTGACAGGAATGATTGTGCTCTGGGGAATTTCCTACCCTTGCACCCATTATCCAACACTCCGCTGGCTTTCCTGCCTTCCTCTACTCACACCCAGAGCTTTAAAGTCTTTCCTCTGTCCTCACAGAACTCAGAATTCCCCAGCCTTCTCCCTGGGACAGATCCCCCCATGATTTTTTTTTTGTGTCCCAATTGGGACAAACAAAAGTCAGATGGAAAAATGGTGTGAAGCTATTAGAAATCAAGCAGGAGCCACAGGCATCAGCAGAAATATTCTGGTTTACAGGGATGACTGTCCAATTGAATTATCCGCCCGAATTCTCAGACAATTTATGACTTTATTTTGCCTCTCTCCCAATGAATTGCCTTCCATTCTTCATGACTACACATATATACTAGTCTACAGGAACCCCATACCCATCATTTCCAAGATAAGCTCAGCGTCTTTCTCCCCAATCCTATTCTTTATTTTTGGTAAGTCACCCCTATTCACTCAAATATCCAATTCAGAATCCCAGTCATCTTTCTGTCTTCCTGATCCTAATACATAGCCATGGATACAGCTCATCGACCACATTGCAAGCTTTCCTTGATTTATAATTACTTCCTTCTTCCCTACATTTCCTTTCCAGGGTTCATCTTTTTCCCAACAACATCCATCATATTGCAACTATCCCATGTTCTGTAACTACTATGTGTGACACCCTCGCAGTCTCACCCCCACTGAATAGATGCACTCAGGGAAGAATAATACTTTTTGGGTTTTTTGTACTGGGAATCAAACTCAGGACCTTGCA
The DNA here is from genome assembly GCA_004027295.1 of Dolichotis patagonum. NCBI lineage: Eukaryota > Metazoa > Chordata > Mammalia > Rodentia > Caviidae > Dolichotis > Dolichotis patagonum. The sequence continues at coordinate 61,981 of PVJX010005704.1, read as the reverse complement.
CTTGCCAGGCAGGCACTTATGTTCCTGGGCTATACCCCAAGCAAAGAATAAAGCACCTTTAAAGTTACTAAAGACATGTTATAAACATGACAGTCACATGTTAGTATAACACTGAGGGAAATAAAGAGGATGCATAGATCATGCTTTACATGGGGACATATAGTTTAACAGGGGAAGGAAAGGTGGTTGTGGGGGGGTGACATCTGGGTCCAAAGTGAGAAAGAGTCACCCAGGATTAGGGAAGAGCTATGGAGGAGCCCCTGGGGCCATGTATAACTTAGCTGGAAATGTTGAGCACAGGCACCGTCCCATGCCACCAGACGAGTTCTTAGGAGAAAGTGATGCACAACCTGACTGTCTCACCATAACAAACCGAGGTACAGACACCAGGCTGCTGAGCTCCAATTCCTATCTTCCTCTACAACCTGGCTGGGATCACTTCCAATATGTCAGCAGGCAAATGCAGTAAAATGCCTAGGGAGTTGTGGGGAAGGATCATGGTACCAGGTTGTGGGGTTGGGCAGCTTTGTCACCAGCATGCCCAGATGCAGGGAGCCCCGGCCTCCAGCAGAGGTTAGAGGTGAGAACAGCAGGGAACATGGTGGCAGCTGTGCCTGAGTTGGTGGCAGATGGAACTCTGAGGCTGCAGGGAGCTGGGACGATGACAAACATCTGCCGCTGGCAGCCACCTTCCCAAATAATGGACATGCTGGTAGTGGAGCCCACAGCCTATCCTGACAAATGAGCCCTGTGTCCTACACAGGGACAGGTGGAGCCTGTGCTCTCAATATCCCAAGCCTCTCAGGGATGTGGAGACCTAGACGGAGCACAGAAAAATCCCATCTCATTGTCTTTGTCAACTTTGAAAGGACAATAGAGCACAGAGACTATAAGTGACCCACAGCACAGGCCTAGAAATGGGAGATGTCTATATAGGGTGCCTCTGTGCCTAGCTGGGTCTTTCCAGGTCCATGGGAAGTTGGGAGCCCAGAGCTTGCCTGTGCTGGGAATACACACGCGAGATGCTTCATTCTATTATGTGTGGCCTACCACTCCATTACTGCCTCTATATAAAATTACATTCCTGATTAAAATTTTAGTGCCAAACATTTTATATGATTACAGACAGAAAGTCAAAATTTGCATTTAAATAGACATATTAAAAACACTGTGCAGAGGGAGGACAGCAAAGCGATCTTGAGGAGTCTTTTAAGTGAGGGCAAGGCACTCTCCTCTGCTAGGACTGTCCTGGGGCTGTCAACAGACCCTGCACTTCCTGACCCCACTGAAGTACATCCCTGTAGATGTTGCTTGGGGGCTGCTCAGTTTTTCTTCCCTAACCATTGCCAGAGCCCACAGCTCTGCCATTCATTCAAAAAACATGTGCTCCCTTCTATATTGGATGAAGCAGTATACCCCAGAAATTTGTGACCTGCCAGAACCCTCAGAATGTAACCTTATTTTGAAAAAAGGGTCTTTATGGGTGTAATGAAATTACAGTGATGTCACCTGTACTAGGTTTGGCCCTGGTCCAATGATCGCTCTTCATATAAGGAAAATAAACTGAAAACAGACAAACCAACAGGGGAGTTCATTCAGAGGCAGGGCAAAGATGAAAATAGTGCATTCATGAGCCAAAGATTCCCCAAACCACCACAAGGATTCTCCTCTAGGTCCTTTGGAGTATGTCCCTTCTGAGACCTCATTATAGACTCACAGCCTCCAGAATGGGGAAAAATTATTTTTTGCTGTTTTAGCTCATGGTAATTTTACTGCAGCCCTAGAAAGCTAATACAGAGGCCATGAAGCTGTTAGGTTGGGCCCTCAAGCAAAACTAGTGGCTTTCTTGGAAAAGAGGAATTTGGAGGCGAGACACACACAGCGGGAAGATAATGTACAGAGATTTGAGGAGGAGGAGGAGGAGGTGCACACAGAGAAGGCCATGTGGGGACAGATGCAGAGATGAGAGAAATGTATCCAGTGAATAATAAGGATCACAGTCACCACCACACCTAGAAGAAGCAAAAGGGATCCTCCCCTGGAGACTCTTTGGTGAACGGCCTTGTCCACACCCTAATTTCAGATCTGCCACTTTCAGAATTCCTAGAGAACATAGTTAAGTTTTTTAAGTCACTTAATTTATGATACAGTGGGAGGGCATCCCTAGAAAATGATTATCATTGCCAACTGAGTGACAGGCTATAGGACACAGTAGGGGTATGAATAATAAGGTGCAGACCTCAGAAACTGGGGATCAAGAGACCACAGCCAAGTAAATATTAGATGAGAAGCCTCGTGATGAGGAGCTTGGCTTATCCAGAAAAGTCAAGCTGGATCTTCAGGGAGGTAGAAAGTGACCCCATGGAGAAGACTGTAGTATTAAACAGGAGGTAGGGGGGATCCAGGCGAGTGGAAGAGGAATCCACTTTAGTAGTCCCCACACTGACACACTTGCTGGTCCTTAGAAGCAGAGAAAGGTACTGATGTGATAATATCAGCTTGGACTCTAGCCTGTAAGGGGCTGTGTTTATCCACTGGGGCAGCAGGAGGGAGAAGGGATGGGAGGACTCTGTTCATAATAGTTACCATTTGTGTTGAGATTCTGGAGACCTCATAATGGGTACTAAACTGGGCTCTGCCACAAACCAGATCTGGGTGACCTTGGGTTAATCAACCATCCTCTGTGAGTTGAGCCCCAGGGTTCCCATCTGGCTGAGGAGGCTGGGCTGGCTGACTTCCCTGGGTCTGCTTGGCAGTCCAGGGCTTCCCGGCTTCACAAGAGAATTGTCTAGAATACACAGGGGGCTTCTGGACTGAGTTCAAATGAGCCAGAGAGAAACTGCACAGGGTTTGGCATCTTCCTGCTGCCCAAAAACATCAATCTGCCCAAAAATGTCAAAGAAACACAACTAGTTCTCTTCTTTTTGTTTTGCTGTAGGAAGAAGAAAGAACTACACTACAGCTACACCCAAATCTCAACATGTTTATTACTTCAGTTCATAAAACTGCTTCTTTTGCTTTTGTTTGTGAAAAAGAAATCCACACAGGGAATGAGGATTTTCTCCCACAGTAGCAAAACAATACCTAATAAAAGATATGAGAGAGTGACACAAACAATTCCCTGTGAAGTCCACCTGTGAGTTGCATGGGAAATACCCTGTCCCTGTGGGGTTTTTGTCACAGAACCTCAATGTTCCGCAGCCCACAGCTCCTTCTCCCAGAAAGAACTCCACTGGCCTGTTATAGCCTAGGATGGTGCTGCCCTGTCTCATGTGAGGAATAAAAAAGCAGCAAATAAGAATTCTGGAGCACAAAAGCTCTGAGCCTTTGTTCCACACCCAGGTTTCCCACTTCTTCGGAGGAGCAGATTTTTTAAATTGCCAGTTGCTAACAGGAATTCCACCTCTTCTGCCTGATAAGATAAATCCTAACAGGCTAAAAAATCTTTATTTCACTCAGAAGTTATTTGTTCCCATCTCATGTTCACAGATTAAGAATAAAAATTGATTTGACTTGAAAGGAAGGCGTTTTATGATTCCAACTGCCTTCATCCCATCCCACCTGTGTAAGATGAATCAGTATCTACTGGGAGTAATCAGGACAGCTTGTTTCCGGTATCTGGTGGAGAGAATGTTTGCTGCCTTCTTTTTATAAGCACACTTGGCTAGGATATAAACTACTAGGGAGCAGAGACATTTTTAGCAAGAGCAATGTCATGTCTTGTTCTCATGCACATGACACAGGCCCTGTCTTCTGCTCTGTGAGGGCAGTTATGAACATTTCTCTAAAGACACTGAAACCCATGTAAGATTCAAAACTGAAAAACAAGAAAGAAAATAGTCCTACAAGTTAGGTTTGCTTATTTTTTATAACCATTGTGTGAAGGATTTGTTGCTCATTCATGAGAATACGAAAATAAAAATAAATGGACATGACAGGTATAGTTGTGTGTCACTTGCAATGGAGGCATGCTCTGAGACATGTGTCATTAGGTGACACTCACATGGCGTGAGCATGTTAGCAAACACATGCACGCAGAATTGGGACTGGTAAGTCAGTTGTGTGGTCTATTGGTGCAACCAGGAGACATGGCAAGTTGCTGCCAACTATAACATCACACAGATATATAATAAACCTTTTTAAATACATAGGAGTACACTACAAAACAATAATAAATTATATAGAAAAAACCTTAGGTGGTAAAGAGACTTGTTATCAAGCATTATGTGCTATACATAATTTTATCTGTTGTACTTTTATATGACTGATAATACAGTAGGTATATTTATACCAGAAGCACCACAAACATGCAAAAAAATATATTTCAACAAGGCTTCATAAAGGCATTAACAATAGGAATTCCTCAGGTACACAATAATTTTATGAGACTTTATCTTACAGTTGGTCTTATTGACCAAAATGTCATTTACAGTGCAAGTTTGGTACTACCAAGCATTCATTTATATCAACTCTAAAAAAATGTGTTTCTACCAAACTTAATTCCCTATCACAAAATGTTCCCAAATGCTATAATGCTGGACACCAGCTCCAATGTAAAATTTATTCCTGATTACATGAATAACTACAAAATAAACAATGCCTATCCATTCTTGAAACCAAGATTGCTATTTGTATAATCCCATGGCAAATGTGTACCCAAAGAGAATGAATCAAGTCTATATTTAGTGTTGAAAAAATAAAATATTTTAGTTCCTTGAGGAGCTAAGCAAAGAAGATAATATTTTCGTTGTCATATGACTAACTGACTTACTGACTAGGTGAACAGTAAGTACTTTTTTACATTAAGCACACTGATGATACAAAGAATTGAAAGTGAAATTCACATGCAGACAAACAAAATACTGAATGAACTCTTACTGGCTCTAAGACCAAGCAGAGCCAAATCCATGCACAGAACAGTACCTGGAGTCAGTGAGTCCACATGTATGACAAAAACACGTTGTTAAATAAAACATGTACTCTAGCTCCCTACCACCTATCTGAAACTTAACCATACTTCATCTAACACTATTCCCAACCAGGTGATCTCCTAACAAATACCCCTGCACCCAACCATCCTCACAACAAATCTTTTCCTAGCCAACACTCCTACTCATCTATACTGAGCACTCAGTGTGCACCAGACATTTGCCACTGGGGATACAGAATGGGAAAAAATCCAAAGTCTCTTGCCTGAAGGACCTTGTAGTCAGCAAGACTGAGAAAGGAGAACTAGTCACAGTAAGTGATATCAGGTAGGTGGGAAAATTTAGCCTAGATAACACATTTTTTTGGGAGGGAAGTAAACCTTAGAGAAAGTTAATAAATTCATTCCTTTTAAAAGATAGACACTAATCACACATACAGGCTAAAATATCAAGTGTTTTTCTTATACGGAAAACTTTATAAAAAGCAAAATGGAAGATAGATAATAAGTAGGGGCATACTTCTTAAATAGGAAGAGAATCAAGAGTAAAGGAAAGGAGAAGGGATAGGAGGGAAATGGGATAAAACATATACTTAAGATGTGTTATGTATATGTAACAACTCCACACCAGAAATGCAAATAGTATGAATTGCAAATATGTACTAGTGAAACATCTTTAAAATGTACCTACTGTATGTGTATTTTTCTTCCAACCCTACCCACCTTATCCATTTAGAGAGTCTGGGAGCCATGATCACCCAGAACTGTGCTTTCAATACCATTCTCCAATACAGGGAATGAGGGCTTCTGGGAGAAATGGCTCAGTCTAAACAAGGCAAGGTTAGAAAAGTTCAAGATGAGTCCAGAATACTTCATGGTACAAATACATAATAAAGATGGTGTAGAAAACTATGTATTCCTGTCAATGGGACACAGGAGCCAGCTGGAAGGTATATCTCATGACTACACCTAGGACAGTAAGGACAGTGACAGGTCATAATCCACTAAATAGAATATAAATTCATGACTCCATATTGATATAAATGATAAAAGGGAAACATGCATGAAACAAAATAGAACACCAATTAATATCTAAGTTAGAAGTTAGAAAAGCATCATTTGCTGGACATGATAGTAATAACTGACTCAAGCAAGAGTCACGGATCAATGGTAAAATTCGTAAACAAGCATATGATATAGATACTTTAAAGCCTAAAATAATTCCCTCATCTCCAAAATATTCACTAATTATAGTACGAAAATTTTGTTTTTCTTTGTTTTGTTTGCAGAAATATCTAGGAGACATTCTCTGAACAAAGTGATTAAAGTTAGTATTACCAGTAAAGGAAATACTTAACATTGTATGCCTCTCAGTGTGATGCCCTAAGAAGAGTGCAGAATCACTACTCCTAAAGACCACCCATCAAAAATAGAGATCACAGCTGGAGAAGCCCAAACTGCGCTGCCCTTAATAAGAATGACAAGGCCCTGAAAGACAAAGCAGGAACTTGTTATTGTTGTAGATTCAAAGATACTAAATACAACTAACTAAAATGCATGATGGATCAGATTCTGGACCTTGAAAAAAAATGGTATCAAGGTCAATACTGAGATAATTGATGATGTTGGAAGTTGAACTGTGAATTAGACAATAGTACTGCATAGATGTGTTACATTTTTCTTCGTGGTGATATTCTATCACGGGTATGTGAGATAAGTTTTTTCTCTTAAGGTTTTTCAAAGCGGCACAATGAAGCATGTGAGTTAATAGGGCACTGTGGTTATAAATTTAGGAGTCATGTATATAGGTGCCTCGTAGGAGGTCAGGGGAAGCAGGAAACACTGAGAAATGTCATATCTGATGCACAATGGAGGGTCAGTGAGACATAATGAAAGGAAGGAGAAACAGGTAGTAACAAAACCAAGAGCGATGTGGAAAGCACCCCAGGTCGTGGATAGATCTCCTCTCTCCTAACAACGTCCAGTCTGAAGAAAGAGCACCTTCTGTGAACCAGAACATGCACCTGAACTGACCTTTGTTTGCCCAGGACTGAGGCTCATGGGTGGGCTGCACTGCTCAGAGAAGCCACGACTAACACAAAAGTCCTCGAATCAACCACTCCCCTGTGTTTCCCTTCAGATCCCTTTCTCACTGTTTTACCTGAGTCCTTTATCTTTGCCACTGTCCCACCCAGCAACTTCCGCAGAGTAAATCTGTGAAATAACTCAGTTCCATAACACTGAGTGAATTTGGAGTGAGAAGCAGCTTTTTCTACCATATTTAATACGATATATTTAAAACACATGAGCAGTATAACATGTGAAATATAAATATCTGTTTCCTATATAGAGGTTAATAAATAAGACATTAATAATAGATTGCAAGCTCCCTACGTATCTTTACATATGTACATTTCCCCTATGTATGTGTGTGGGTGCATTTCCATGCATTCAATAGCCTCCAAGTCATATATTAATTTGTTTCCCATTACTTTCCATGTTTTGAACTCAATAGAAATGGAAATATATCCTGTTACTGCTTGTATTTTTTAACATTGGACCTCTGAAGTTTATGTGCTGGCTTAGTTTTCAGTGTTATATAGTATTTCTTTGTGCTATTTTACAAATATGTACCTTTATGTTTTTGTTTTGATGATGTTTATGTTTTGTTTGATGTTTTTGTTTTGTTTCTAATTTTCACTTTAATTTTTATAAGCCATGCTACTGTGAACATCAAAAAGTAGGCCATGGGTTTTTCTTGGCTTACTCACATGTATGCATCTAGTGAACATCTTAGTTAAACTGGTACATATGAGTAATAAGTGCTTATTGAATAAGTGATGCATTAACCTGTTGCATACAATAGCCCCCAGAGTTGCATACAATAGTAAAACCAGAGAACTACATTGCCTGGGAATTTATGATGTAATGAATAAGGACATGATGGAAGCATAGAATGCAGAACAGATACACTATCGGAACAGGAGTGGAGAAGCTCCCATGACCTAAGTGAGATAGGGCCACCCCTTTTATACCCTCAGACAATTGAGAAGCAACACCATAAGCATAATCCAGTGAATACAAGGGGCGATTGAAAAATGTGGTGAATGTTTAAATTTTAAACAAAAATGTATAGCAGTAATAGACAGGTTGCCAAGCATGAGCAAATAAGCTTGTCTGAAGTGAGCAGAGAGTATTTGGAGGGGCACTGATGACATTCTTCATATTCTTTGATCACACCACATAATCGTTGATGAAAGTCTCAACATCTTGGTACACGTGTAGGTGCCTGGGTTCAAGGGCTTCTATGTATAGGCATGATGGCTCCAGCACCTGCCTGTGCCGGTACAGAATGGAGATGGCAGGGCTTTCGGACAGTCAGGCTTCCTCAGTGACCTCAGGATATTTGCTGGACACTTAAGATCAAAAGAAATCCAGCTATCTGCGAGACCTTGTCCATCTTTATCTTCCAGGAGGTATGATACAAGTATAATGTGTGTTAACACTTGAAGATAGAGCCTAAGAGACAAAGCAGTTAAAGTGAAAGCTCAGTTAGCAGAGAAAAAAGGAAGGGCATGGAATGGCTGGAAACAACCCTCAGAGAATTTATGGCAGGTGAGGAGAACAAGGAAAAGAAAAAGAGAAATGACACATCCCCCAACCAACGAATCTCACTGTACCATTTCTACCTGCTGCACTGACCCTGGATTTTGCTGAATATCTGAAGCTAAAAGATGAGGTGGCATGATTAAGATTTGTTCTTCAAAGTAGGAATTGAAGATTTCAGCAAGTCCAAGAGCTCAGGGAAGTTAGGCATGGTGGTGGTGTTGTTTTAACAGATTTTCTGGTCTTTTTACAATGTTTTTGCTTCCTGTTCCTAGAACCATATTCCCTTTTTGGTCATTAAAAACATCTTACCTGTCCAGAACGGGTTGACAGATAGTTGTTGGCTTTGGGTCTGGGATCTGAAACAGAGAAACCCTGCTCCCTCTTCTCTGCCCATCTTACTTCCAATGCATAAGAAAACCCAAGAACAGCTAAGCATGCAGCAACAAGAGAACCTGCTAATAATTCAGTGCAAGTCTGGGTTCCAGCTGCTGATGTCAGAGTGTCCACTTTTTCCATTCAGACCTGGTTTTATCACCTCGGTTGAGATGCCCAAAACTCAGCCAGGAGCCACTGACTGCTGATGTAGGATGAGGAAGAAAACTGTACAAAATCCCCACAGGCAGGATAGAAAAGACAAGAGATGTTTCACGAAGCAGAGCCCCCTTCCCTCCTGGGAACTTTTATGGAGGACACGTAGGAAGTGCTTCCTCCTGACAATGCCCACACAATGAAAGAAAGTCACATGCATGTAGCAGTGAGACACCATGCAGAAGGCCACTCTGTCTCCTCTGGAGACAGAAATACACAGAGGCACAAACTGCAGGGGTCAAAGGCAACTGGTGTTCTCTATGGTTCTACTTCTTGCTGGCCCTGCAAGGTGCAGCGTGTCACATCAGCTTCCTGTGGCTCAGAGACCTCATCTATAAAATGGGGACAACAGCAGCATGTATGTATGCTCCAAAGATTAAATAAAATGATCTGTGTAAAATGCTTACAGGAGAATCTGGCACGTGGAAAGGATCATTATTTATAACTGCTCTGACAGAGGCATCAGTGATCTCCAAGGACCTTCTGCCTCCTTGAATGATGATGAAGGGAAGACACAGGTGTCAGAACCTTGGGCCTCAGACACAAACTCACTTTATACCCTTAACTACTTAGCTCGTTTGCAGTTTGGCGTGACCAGTTCATCCTTCTCCACAGGAAGGAGGTAGGAGACGAAATGTTTGTAGTATGTGAGAAATGTCAGAGGGATTTCTATTAAAATATTCATCATCTGAACTCTACAAAACATGAACATAGATCAGCCTCTATAGTTCAACATAGAAAAAGCAGAGTGAGCTTGAACAGTAGTCACAGGAGAAGAGAAAACAGAATGAATCCTGGGGATGCATGTAAATTTCTGGAAGGCAGATTGATAAAACACAGATCTAGAAGCCATATAGATATATCTACACAGCTAGGACAGCCACTGCGGTCCTCCAGAGACCCAGAGAAAATTGGGCAAGGACCCAATGGACTTAGGATGTGACTTTTATTTTTAAAATGTACCGTGGTAAAAGTATTACCCATAGGAGGGGAAGAGAGAATAGGTAAGATAACTATGAACAGTAGATGTAGTAGCACCAGTTGATCATGTTTCCTATGTTCTGGGCACTGAGTTAGACACTGTGGACAGAGCTATGGTTATAGATATGAGTTTATAGGCAGAGATGTCTTTTAACTTTCTCAGCCACTCAGCAGCTTAGAAATTGTTTTTATTCATTTTATGGACATGGAAACTAAGGCTAACCATCTTGACAATGGACTCAAAACCCTGTGTTTTCTCCACTGTCCTATATTGCTCAAAAGAATTTGGTGGTGATGCCATCATATTCTCTGGACCTTACCCGAAGAGAAAAGAGCAGTGCTGCTACCCCATGCCCCACCTTCTGAAGACTGAGAGATGGATGAGCATAAGATCCATCTACTGGAAGAAAGTTAGCATGGTACATGTGTGTATCAATTCATCCAACTATCCATCTGTCCATCTTCCATCTATTTTAAGAAAAGAGAACCCTACCAGACAAATTTATAGCTCCTATTCTGATAGCACTCCCAGACTGCTAGGAGCAAAGCTAATTTTGTCAAAACCTGTTTTTTTTTTTAAAGAGGCAGCGCCCATTTTTTGGGTTCATCAGTTTTGACAGGATGCCTTTGCCACCCCCATACCCTGTGAGACTGTGACCTCAGGAGGCTCCCTTTCCATGCCCACAGTCATCACTCCTCCCTGCACAGTATCTCCTGTTGCACTGTAGACACAAACGAGGCTCTCAGAATAGGTGATAACTGGAAAAGATGAAGCAAGCCCACACCCAGCCGCACACCAGTTAGGCCAGGATTTCCTGCACTCTGCCATTTCCCTCACCAAGCCAATGCCAAAGCAGAAGTGAGAAAAGGGTGACCTTTTCACCACGAGGAATTTCTTGGAAGTTCTGTGTGCTCGGCATGTACAATGCAGGGTGAGGTGGGACATAAGGTTGCTATCTTTCTGGCTCCTGAACAAGCACATCAGATTCCCAAGAAAGGATCTCAAGGGAGCCCACAGACCAGCCATATGACCATGTGTATTTATTACCATGAAAATGTATGTGCTACCCACACATGCACACCCTCACACATACATTCATACATACCACAAACCTAGCCCTGAACACATGCCATCACATGAATATGCATGCATACACACACACCCAGGCAAATGTGTGCATCCACATACCTGTATGCACACACACAGGAACACACACTCACATTCTCACTTGGAAAAATAATAGTTGGCTGAAGGATATCACTATCTCCCAACAAAATAGATGGGTTGGTTTAAATACAGACACTTCTTTAGAGTTATAACCTCCTTGGGAAGGTGAGTGTTAACAATAATAATGCTGCTTTTTCAACAAGTGTCTTTAATGCTGGAAAGAGGGGAGGGGGGAAAGAAAGGAGAGGAAGCAGATGAATCAGAGAGAGAAGAATTAAGAGAGAAAAGGCAGGGAAAAAACAAGAAAGGAAAATAAGCAAATTGTTCACCTTGGCAAACCCAGTAACTGCTTTTAAACAGGCAAAGGGCTTTACGCTGTTTGGAGAAAGCACTTTTGATTTCTGTCAGCGTCTTAGGAGCACACAGTTTGAAAAAGGCCCATTTTTCTTGGCTCAGAGAGGACAATTGGACTTCTCACCACAGCAGGGAACAGACGCTGTGGCATACGGGTCCAAGAAGGGGTAGACAAAACCTTTCTTTTCCTTCCAATTGCTTTCTGCCATTGTTCCAATGCAAAATCCGGGCTGCTGTCCCACTGAAAACAAGGGTAATACTTCTTGAGGGAATAAGCTTATCTGAACTATATCTGTGTCTCTGATTTATTTTTTATATTTGCTTTTTATTGTATGATATGATTACATACTTATAGTCAAATATTTTACCTATGTAGACCTAGTTTCATTTAATAAAACATCTCTTTCATTTCCTAGGCCAAAAATATCACAGAATCAGACAGACTTCATTAAAAAGTAACAAGAGGGTCTGATTTTACATGGACACAATTATTAGCTCTGTCACTGCGTGTCAGTGAACAGAGCACTGATTTTTACATGAAATTCATTTCTCCCTTCAGCCTTTTAACCAAGGCCCAAAGTGTTTTTGTATTTAATCTCTGGAAACTTAAAACTGGATTTAGTCTCTGAACTATTTTGTTTTGTTGTAGTTGTTACTGTTGTTCATTTCAAAACTGTAACAATCGTCTTGCCAGAAATCACCTCAACTCTACTGCAAATGGAAGTGGTACAAAATTTCAGCAACTCCAAAAGCATACACTGATTTAAACAAATAAGTAAACCCAGCTCCTCGCCCTAGGAAACCTCCTAGATCACTCTCCAATCCCTGTGACAGTTATTTCTGTCTCATTCTATGCATCATTGGTCAACTTTCCAATGAAAGATTTAGGGTTCTGCACACATTATGTTTAAAAAGCTGAATTTATCTTTCCTCCAACTCTGTTTATGCCATTAAACCATAGCTTGGGATGAGATGTCACTGAGTTGTACTGCAGATGTTTTGTTAGAGTTTATTACACAACCCAATATCACTTTACAAAAAAGAATCTTCAAACATAAGATAAAGTTGAGAGTGTTCCCATTTTCAATTCAAGTAAAAAATGCTTTTGAAGCCAATTGAGCTGTTTAATGAGGCAGAGGCAACTTTAGATTTCCTTAACTTAAAAAAAAAAATGATTCTTTGAGTAGAGTTTCAAGTCTGCATGAGATTACATCATGCTGGGAGAACTGTGGATGAGTTCCTTGAGGGACCCAAAGGTCACATCAGCTGTAGCCTCAGGCAGGATCCTAGAGTATCAGGCTGGACACTGTGCTGCTCTATTCGCATAATATACATTGTGAAGGGGGCCGAGGCAACATTCAAAAGACAACTAGCTTATTTGGTCTCCATCACCCATTCACACCTTTGACCTTTATTCCTCACATTCCAGAGTGGAGGTCAATGAAGTCCCACTAGCAATATGATGCTTGGCTATATGGCAAAATCCAATAAAAAACAAGCCATGCATTTCCCCACAGGCCATTGCACAGGCATCAATAACAGGGACTTGTGATTACCAGTGACCCAAGCTGGACCATAACCAGTCACCTTCTGGTTGTAGCCATCAGCATTCTAGTATCAATCTAGGAAGCCATCCATTCACTCTGCCCTCTACCTTAACCTAATCTAATTTGCACATTGTAACAGAAAGCTGCTGTCAGAGTGCATCAGGTAAACTTAATTTCTTATGTCCTGGCACACAAATGTGTGGGCTGGTGCCAGGGGATGACATATGAGCAGGTGGTCTCATATTGGACAAATTGAACACCTTGCCTAATTTGAGGGCCCCCTGGCCATGGGTTATTTATGTATATTCTGTACTATGGAAATTAACAAAGCACTTAGATAGCAGACCTGAGCATTACGGCATTTGTAAGACTTTTGTCTTTTGTTACACGTTTTATCCTGGCAAATTAGTCAAGAGAAGGTAAGTTGTATCTGGAGAAACAGTGAGTATTAGGAACAGAAGAATTTTGTGAACTGGAGTAACATAAATCTACTGCATGATGTGCTAGTAATTGAATTTTTAAAACAAGAACTTTCTTTTTTGCCATTCAAAATAACTTGAATAGAAACAATAATCTGTGCTTTTCATATCTGTTTTTTCTCAACTGTATCCCCAAATCCTTGCACTGTACATGGTACTTATGAAGTTTCAAAGATGTTTGTTAAGTGAATAAGTGAACAAGTAATGGATCAAAGAATGAATGAACAGGTTCTCCTGATTTTGTATTTGTTTTCCTTTCCTAGTACTTTATTAACCCAATGGCTCCTAATTCAGGGGGAAATTGTGAGATATATTGAGGTATGTGCCTCATCTCAGAAATCCTGATCTGCTTAATCTTGGCAAAAATGGTGAATGTACTCCAAGGACTGGTATTGGACTGCCAGGGTATTCTGATTAGCCAGGTGGGGGATAACTGGCAAACAATGTTTTCAGCACCTCTCAATCTTGTTCCCAGGCTCGTTTCTCATCAATACACGATAGCCAAATTTGCTCACCTTTGTTCTCTGTGTCCTCTCTTCAACATGGGGTCCAATACCTGTTGAATCAGGTTCAGTGACTCAGTGTAATGAACTAGCCTACGTTGTGTATTTGTAATATGAAGAAAGGCTGAAAAGCATTACTGAGAAGGTGGCCAAAGACAAAACTTTGACTCTAAGAGTCTGATTGTAATGACAGAATTTGGGCATTTCAGGGTCTCTCTGACTGCAAAGTCTACCTGCCAAAAAGAATAAAAGGCAATGGATGTGACAAGACCCCATGAAGCCAAAGTATTGTTTATTGTTTTTCAAGTCAATTAACTTAAAGAAACTCAGACTCTTCCAAGCTGTAGACTACACACTGAACAACCCTAGGGGATACCAGTCATATTGCTCTCTATGTAAAAGACCAGAACACAGTCATGTTTTTTCTGATCATTGGAGAAAAACAAGTGAATAGCTTCTAGTGGAAAACACATTTAGTAAAACCTACCTTTCACAAATGTGTTTCTGTGACCATTATTTCAAATACTCCTGAAATCACATAATCTACTTTACAAATCCTTTGTCAAGGAACTGATAGTCCATCATTCCCTGGATGGTTACAATTGCATAATAATCTTGGATAGGACTGAGTGTCATTGCCTCTTCTATAAAACAGAATAGTAGAGAGTTTCAAAATTGTTGAAATGTCAACTATAATAAAAATTTGAGAGGTAAGCTGTGAGTGTATCCATCTATCATTTGGATTTCTTTTTTCTAAATATAGCATGGGCAATCTGTTTCAAAATGTTAAAATAATCTCAATAAATTTGATAAGAACTTTTGGTCCCAGCAGCACAAATATAATAGAATTAACTATATGACCAGTAGCAGTCCAAATTTTCTCTGCCAGAATTTTGGCACATCACGATCTCTCAAGGCAAGTCTGCATGGCAGGTTGACTTAGAAGAAATGCTACAAAGAAATATTACACAATTATACAAAAGTACAAGGAAGTTTTTTTTTCCTTCCTATTGTTTTCATCATAAGATACAGGCTAAAATCTGTATGTCATATTTTTAACTGAAAATAAGAACAGGTGCAGACTGGAAGTAGTTCATAAAACCATGGAAATTAACTACTCAGAGTTAATAATTCACACAGGCACACACGGCACATTGAATATAAGCAAAATTATTCCTCATGTCCTGTATTTGCTATATTTTCTAATTAACAATTAAGAGGTAGTGTTTTTGAAATCTTGGAGGACATAGCTCTCATTCCATTAATTTAGTGATCCAATATCCTGATTTTAATTTTAAATACTTTGTAATTCATGCAATGTAGTTTCAAGTGCATTTCTGAATATCCTCAAGTTTTTGTTGACTTACATAATGCCATGTCATATACACAGTAGGCAGTCAAATGTTGGCTGTCTTCTTATGTGCCTGAACCTTTTGGCCCAGAAGACAAAAGGTAGAGGTATTAGTAGAATGATTTAATTGGGGAAATGAATAAAAATCAAAGACAACAGGATGTGACAAAATGACACTTTCTGGTTAAAGTCATTGCCATTTCATCTGGCAAAGCAAGCAGTAATGAATGCATGTGGCTAGTAGCTAATGAGACAACCAGAGGCTTTTTTGTTTGTTTGTTTCTTTAATTTTGAGAATATACTTTGGTTCTAAAATAAGTCACTGCAAATCCTCCCATCAAATGAATAAAAATCCCCATCTCAACTTAGTGGTAAAGACTGCAAACAGTCAAGACCTTTCTCAGCAACAACCCGAATGTTTGCTCTCAACTGATTCTAAAGAAGCAAGCTGAGGGAAAACTTCAGCCAAACCAGCAAACTTCTGCAGACACTGGCAGGACCAGAGGGATAAATAAGGAGAGAAGACACTCTGGTCATCTTGATCTTGCTAACTTAATACAGTGAAAATTCTAGGAATCCCTCTGGCATCGAGTATACTCCTAAGAGCACTTAACTTCCTTTTCCCCTTTTCCCCATAAAAACAGGGAGATAGAAGATATTTTAACCACTCTTTTTGTAGGTTGGTGAACAAACAGGAGCACCAGAGCACAGCAATCAAGAGAACAGCTCTGCAAACTGCCAACCCCATTCTGAATCTCAGCTTCCCTTCTTTACTATTCCTGCAACTGGGATGTCCCTTGACTTTTCTGACATCAGCCCAAGTGAAACAAATAATACTATCTGTCTCCTACTATGCACCCAATAAGGTCCATAATAGTTCCTCAATAGATGAAATCTATTAAAAACTATTAGTAATAAAAATGCAGACTTCCCAACTTGATCTCTACCTATAAGACTGATTAATGAATTAATCTAAACAAAATTTAAGTCCCCTGCATGACAATTACATCCTGGCTGGAAACTTCTAATCTTTTTCAAAGATAAGACAAGACCTGACAAACAGCTCTCCACCTCCTCACATCAAAAGAAGATGAAATGTGAAATGCTCGTGCTTAACATTTTAAAGGACACACAATTGATTTTGAAGGGCTAACATTTATTGGAAAATTACAAGATGCCAGGTACTGTCAAAAGTCCCATGCATGGGTTGATGCACTTAATCATCACACAGCCTTGTGCAGCATTTCCCCGCAGTGCATATCAGAAAGCTGAGATTCCACAGAATAAATGTTTCTATAGCCACACAGCTGGGGGGTGAATCTCAGCAGCCACAGAGATCATTCTTTGCCCTCCCAATAGGGGTCTGCTAAATGTTGGGAGATAAATTTCCATAGTGCTAACAAGCCATCAGCTGGATTCTCAGAGATCTTAAGGCCCCATCCATTTCAGTCTAAATGTGTATGTCCAGCACCCAGAACTTAGACAACAAGAAACAAGAGAGAGGCCCTATGCAGACCACCTAACTCAGCTGGAAAGATGAAGATTCTAAATAGCTCTTTCCAGCTTCCAAACTCTAAGAATGGAAATGCCTGGGGTCAATAATTCTCTGCACCTATAATATGAGCTGAGTGGTTCCAATAAGACTGGGGAAGACCGCAAATTGGAAGAGAAGAAAGGTGGGATTTCTGCCCAAACTCTGAGTCAAATTAAACATGGTTTAATTTCAATGATCTCATTTCCTAGTCTTTCTCCAAACCTCACAAACCCCCACATGCACCATTTTTTTCTCTGTTTATTTGCTCAGGGACCCAGACTCCAGCAAGAAGGCTCATTTTTCCCCAGCGTGTTGAACAATAGCAACAGCATGTGAGGCAGCCAGATACTTGCCTGTGGCGGCAGCTGAGTGCTGTTGGAAGCAAGCTAAAATAAAATCCTCTGGCAGGACAGTAGGGGAGGGACTGAGGAGAGGGGTTCTCCACTGTTGGCAGAATACTGCTCAGAGGCAAGGTCCCCAGGTGCAGAGAGGCAGAATCACAGTTTAGTGCTGGCCCGGGGCACCAGGGAAAAGGACTCATTACTGGGCTGCTGAAGAGTGATTGCCCATGGCTTTTAATTCCCTTCACTGATTGCATTTTTAGAACAGCTTTAGATTTATTTTTAAAATTGTAAACAGAGAGTCCTCCTATCCCCCACACCCAGTTTCCATCTTATCAACATGTGAGTGGGGCACATTGGTCAGGTTAACGGACCCATACTGATAAGTATTTATTAACTGAAGTCTTTACTTGGAATAATGCCCTTTTGTGTCATTTTCTTGTTCCAGGATTCCATCCAGGACCTGACAGTAATGGCATCTTGAATTGTCATGGCTCCTTAGGTTCCTATTGGCTGTGACTGTTTCTCAGATTTTCCTTAGTTTTGAAGCCTTGGCAGTTAGCAAAAATGCCACTTGGGTATTCTATAATGTCCCTAGAAATGGCCTTCTTTCATGCTTTTCTCACTATTACCTTAGATGGGGTTGTGGGCATTGGGAGAGTCTATGGAAGTAAAGAGAAATTTTCTTTCCATCCTGTCAAATGGACATACTTTTGATATAGCTTATACTGTTGATGCAACTCTGCTCTGCTGGCTGAAATGCATCTGCTGTGGTTTCTCACTAGAAGCATCCTCGCTGTCTTTCTGCTTATCATGCTATTCTATGCTCTGCACAATACATGGGACATCTATCCTGTGGCAATGCCATCTCAAAGTGATGCAACCTTAGGACTCTAACTTACTCAATCAGGAGTTAATGGGTGATTTACAAGTTCCAGAAACCTTGAAAATCACTGGTGAGGCACCACCAATCTACAAAAGCAAGTCATTTCAGAGATCTCTGAGACTGGGGAGGAAAAACAAACTAAACCTAGGAACAACCTGTGCAAAGGATCAGAGGAATGAAAAGAAGCAAAATAAGGACTGAAAAAAGATCCATGCAGCTGCAATAATGGGAAGAAGAGCAAAGGGAGAGGACAGAGCTGGGAGAATAGAGCAAGGATCAGAGAGTTCATGTGGATGGGAAATTTGATCCTGATATCAAGAAGAAAATTTGATTTTTGGAATCAGAGGCTATTCATCAGGGTTAACAACCTGATCATATATGCATCATGGAACATGGATGTCATGTGTAGACAGGGTGCTGTAGACTCAGAGTAGAAAAGAAAAGCTGGTGAGGTGCCAAGGAAGACTTGGAAGTGACAGAAGATTGGGGTAGGGAACAGGCTATTCCTGCTAGAGATGGTGCTGGAGGGAGAGTGGAAGAGGCTAAACTTTCCTGTAGCAGGTTCTGGAGGATGTTTGTATGTTTCTGTGTCAATCTTTCTAATAAAGAAGATGTCTCTGGAATTGATATGTTTGGGTATGATGCATAAATCTTACTGTGTTGGAAGCATGGCCCAGTGTGATGCTGAGAGCTGACAAACCAGTAAGATATGAAACCTAGTGGGAGGTGGTTACATTAGTAGGGGCATAACCCTTAGAAGGGATTAATGTTGTTCTTGTGGAATGTATTAGCTTTTGCAAAAACAAGCTGTTATAAATTGTGGAAATCTTATGTTTCATTTCCATGTGACCATTTCCTTTTCTGTTTCTCTATCATGTTGTGACTCTGGCCTTTGCTACAGATCAAACACATGATCTTATTCTTATAGTTTATAAAACCATGAGCTCCACAGAGATTTTTTATTTATTAGTTGTCCAGCCTTGGGTATTTTGTGAAAGCAACAGAAAATATGCAAAAATGGAAGAGAAATTAAAAATGAGAAGAAAGAAGATGTGTAGTCAGTTCTTTACTAATGACAAAGAAATTAGAAAGAAGATTGGAGCACAAGAAATGCGCTGTGTCCTGTGATTCATAAGACAAAAGTCCTCCCAATGGTGTCTAGGTCTCCATCAATATGGGTTAACTCATTGTTGATTTGCATGAATTTTATAGAAATCAATCTAGCCCTGAAACTGAGATCCTAGTATCCAAAAGGCAGAACAAAGCACAAAGACCTGGGAACACAGATTATAAGATTTTGGCCTCTTCAAATTCAACAGGATCCTGGAGAAGTGTGTCAGTCCTCCAAGCATAACTGCCTTAACTAGCCAATCCATCTTACCTAGCATCCATCATACAGAGCTTTCCAGGGCCAGCAAACCTTTCTAAGGCCATCTCCCATGAAATTTTTCCCCATAGCTATAAATCCTCCTGCAGTGGCTGGTATTTTGGAAGGATCTTTATTACTTTGCAGAAATCAAATAAATACCTGGTTATATTTGTCAGACAAACACAAAAGAAGTTGAAAATTTTGTATTTAGAAAGGTAAACAGACTAGTTCTATTCAAAAACAAACAACTGAATAAAAAGCACATAAAAATGAAAAGCTTTCACAGAGTTAAAAAGGAGTTTATTTGAAGATTAAGTCATTGAAAGTGGCTAAAATCTCAGTTTATTCCATATGCAGGATGTATGATAAAAGCAGCAATATTTGTGACTGTTGTTCCATATTAGGATGGACTATCTTTTGGAAAAGTAGGGGGAAATGGAAATATGGCTCCCAGGTAAACAGAAGGCAAATACAGGCTTCATCATATTAAAAGCATTTATGCTTAGTAAGAAATCCTCTAAAAAGAAGTTACTTAAGCAAAGCAGTCTACCAGTGTAGGCAGTCGCATTCACCTGACTTCCTGCAGCAACCCTGGCCTATTGAAATAATTGTTTCTCATACCCCAAAGCAAATGGACCACTCTCTTGCTTTAAATCATCCCCTTTTCTCTTCAGCTCATGATTGGCTTTTCCTGTGATGCATGTTGTGTTTGAGTGCATGAAGGAAATTATATAAAAACAAATTGCTTTGTACTGTACCGTGATTGTCTGAAATACTAAATAGATGGGCAAGGCGGCATCGCAGCCACTTGCAGCTTCGTGAGTTAATGGATGGGATTGAGAAGTTTTAGCAGTTTCAATATGATGAATACCCCACGTTTCCAAGCACAGAAGATGACCTTTTTTTTTCATTGCATAAATTATTTCTAAAAGTAACAGAAGACTTCTCATGGTTAACCCAAAGCAAGGACGGGATAAGGAGGTTATTATTTATTGATTGATTGATTTTGCTTTTCACGTCTTTCACTTATAGTTATACAATCATCTTTACTATTCTTGAGATATAAAAGTTTTTGAAATATATTCAAACTAAACCTCCACTGTAATCCACATTTATGGGCACAAAAGTTAGCCTTTATCATTCAACATAAACACTAAATGGTGTTGCTTTGTCACAAATTTTTTGGTCACTGATGTGATCATTATTTCAATGAATATATGCTTGGAACATTTACTTTGTGCATCATCTCATAGCAATGAAGGAAATAAAGCCCCTGTTCAATGACCATATTTATTGTAATAGGAAGAAATAAATTAATATACAATCAGCCAGACAAGGGTAAGGGTCACGGAGAAACCTGAAGCAGGGAATATGGGGCTGGAAGTGATGTACTTGAGAAAACTGGCTGGTTTTTTATTACAGATCATGATCCAAGAAATCTACTGCAAAAGAGCAGTTGCATTTTATGGATCTAAAATAACTTGAGCTCATCCTAATGCCTCTCACTATCTGACAGGTAGAAAAGTCCAGGAGAAAAATGTAAGTTTGAACTAATACATGCATGGATTCAAGTGCTGCTTTTGCCATGCATTAGTTCAACTAACTAGGACAATTTAACTGACCTTTCTTATATTCCTCAGCTATAGAATGGCAAAGCCTCTAATACCTTATTTATGTTTTAAAACAAACAAGTTGTGCAAAACACCAAGTATTTTCTACACCTTAAGAAAGGCTAATACACTTATCTCATCCTCTACTACTGAACTAAATAACACCATTCAATATGTAAGAACACAATTCAAATGTGTATGCGTATACATGCTTACCTAGCTACACATTTTGAAACATATGCATACAAATTTTCTCATATAAAGATGTTATGTATTTCCATGTAAGCTAATTTGTTTCCCTAGGTGAGATACAGAGACTCTTAATTTCTTCTCTTATGCCATAAGCTCCACTTTGCAAATTCTCAGCAAATGCTATGGCTGAAAAATATCAGGAGCAAGTGTAAAAGTAAGTTGACATATCACAGCTTTGTTCTAGCTGCTACCTATCATCCAAGTGCCCACAGGTCCTAGGTAGCCAGCTGTTGTGTGAAGCAGAAAAGAAGGCTGACATGAGCACTGGTCTCTATGTTCTCCAGACCCTGGTTCAAATCATCATGTTTCTACTTGCTAACTGTGCATATTTGCCTTATGAGTATTATTTAAGCTCTTAAAAGCTTCTATAGAACTCATTAATAAAACAGAATTAATTCCTCCTACCTCCAAGGATTAAATATGAGAATAGAGGATACCCATTAACTACTCAGAAAATGGTAGTGCTAATTAACAGGGAAGCAGTTTGTAAGGTTACTACTAAGGAGTTAGGCATAGCTATAGATACAAAGATATCATTTTTAGCATACAAATACCAACTTAGTCAAACAAATATCCCATCCAAATAATTAAATTCAAACAAGTACTTAAGAGAAGTTGGGTACTACATTCTACTCTCCATTGCATTTTGTATGACTTCTACAGCTGAGTTTTGTGTACAAGTCATGGATAAATTAAATCTGATGTCAATTGTAAAACTCTTCACAAATTCATGACTTTTGGAGACTTTAAGAACTTTGAAAAGGATACTTGAGGAGACCAAAGTAATTAACAGTCAGAGTCTTTTTCGATCAATTTTCTCAATGAGGAATACACATTAATTCACCATGGAAATTGTCAGTACTTCAGCTTACTGTTTTTCACCATGCCACCCTTCATTGAAGATAAGTATTCTATGTAAGAAAATAAAACTTCCTACCTTTCTTATCTCCATGGATCTCTGTGTTATAGGGATTAGAAATTCCAAATCATTCTTTAGATAAGGTACTGGAAAGCTATGGGTCAAAATGGTGGTGATACCAAAGGCTACACTCTACAACAAACTCAGAACTGAGATTATTTTTCTCATGGGAAACACTGTATTTTTTGTTAGCACTCATTTTGTCTGTCCAGTTTGTCTCCAGAGATGAAAATGTGTTCTTGAGACAATTACATTCCCACTGTCTGCACCACCACGGAGTTAGAGAATGAAGAAAATCAGTGTTAATCTGGAAAACTATGCACAACACTTATCAACCACTAAAGACATATGCTACTGAAGTGAGTTTTCCTCTAAGGGTTTCTGCTAAAGGATTCTGGGAAGCATAAGCCTTTAATTTAACCTCATTATTTTAATTCTATATGGGAATTTTGTCAACATCATAGATTATACATTAAATTTTCAACATACATTGCTTCACCATAATTTTTATATCCGTAAGGATTTTTCTTAAAAATCCACTGTGAGAAGTTGGAGACACAGAGCACAAAGTAGACAAGGTTTTGCTCAGTTTTAATCTGACAAAACTTCTAAGAGGAAATACAACATCAGTGTCCTTATCAGCCAAGTGGAATCCACATTCAGGTTGCTGGCAAGGTAAGGGAGAACAAAGTTTTATTTGCCTTGAGTTCTAACCGGCACTTTGTTGCTTTATTCTGCCTGCTGTAAACCTGTCTAAAATTCAAGTCAAAATAAGCATGCATTTGGTTCAGACAGAGGTTGCTTCAGATATAAATTTGAAAGATATTAACAACCCTTGGGGTAACATCAGCCATCTCTGCCAACTGTTATTCTTTTCCATGAAGAAACCTGATACAAGATCCAGATAAAATCAGGAGTCAAATCCTAAGATAAGAGTTTCTTTACAAATTCTTTATTTCCAAATGCAGGCAGATCTGTGATTGCCCATCTCTAAGACAGACTGAAATCAGTTTTTCCTTAGTGTCTTCTCTGGGGGTATAGCTGGGCTTTGGTGAGTGGCAGGGAGTTCTCCCTTGATATAAGGGCAGCACCTGTCATATAACGTATGTTGACTATATTCTAGACCTGGTGCTAAGTCCTTTTCATCACACTGTCTCACTTCATCTTCAAGAATCATATAGTATCATTGATATCATCAAGACAAGAAAGAGTTAAGTAATTCAGTGTCGATTGCACAGCTTCTAAAAGATGGAGCTTGAATTTGAACCTAGACAGGTTGACCTCATGCATGCCTTACATTTCAGCTGAAGCTATCCCATCTTTGACAGTGTTCAAACCAAGAAAAGGAGACTTCACACCACAGGCATATCTTTAAGATATAACCTCTCTGTGAGCACTCGACTCTTACCTCTTCTCTAGCTCTGAAACCTAGGATAGGTGAGATGCTTCAGTTACTATAAGTGGGGTGTGTTATCTTTCACTTGTTCTTCTTGCAAGACCAAGTCACACCCAAATGCATATTTTTCCTGCTGTCTTCTATTCTTGACATGGGCTAGGTTGGGACACACACTAGTCTTTTGTCAAGCTTCTGTATGCTTTGCATAAGCAAATGAACTGTTGGAGGTCACTGAGGAACTAAGATATGCTGATTAATTCAACATTCTTTCAACAAACAACTGCTGTTTAGTTAGAGGAATGGGCCAAGCTATTACTGGTAGACTCTGTCAGTTTTGATGGTTTCAGACACTGACACTGTGTACTGTGAATATATCTTAGAATATTATTTGTGTCAATTTGTATGTGAACACAGGATATAATATTTATTCATCTATAGGGACATTTTGTTTCTCCTTGCTCTTAAGACATATTTTGATGTCCTTCACACATTGCCCCCCTCACTGGCTTCTTTTACCTAACTAGCATCTCCACACATGCCCAAGAGGCTTGTTTTCTGGATATCACCTGATCATTTCATATCTGCTGATACATACCACCATGCTGTCATAGCCAGGGTTATATTTGCTTCACAGTGTCTACTGCAACTGTGCTTAATTCATAGAGGTATTTATTTGGGGTCCATCTCCATGGATAGACCATAAGCTACATAAGAAGAAAAGAGCATGCCTGGCCACCTCTGTCCCTTTAGGATCCGGAATACTATCCAGCATACTAGCTAACAACAGAAAGGATGCTGCATGAGAATCAGAACCCTCTACTGCTCATCAGCTGCATATTTAATGCTTTACCATTTAACTCTTTTCAACACATATTACTATTCAAGCAAATACTTGTGCAGAAAAAGTGAAAATAACTTTATTTCTCATTCCAGAAACTTTTTGAAACAACCTTCCTTTCTTTGACAGAAAGCATTACATGATATGTAGGGATGAAAGGAATGTACCATCTGCCTTGGAAAGTTCAATTATTGAGTCTACTGAAATAACCTACAATGGCAGATTGAAAAGAGGAAAACAATGCAAGTTTATTACACAAGGGGCATCACAGGAGGAAAAGTACTGTTCAGATTCAGAATCTCGTAGGGAGAGGAAAGTCGATGAATGGAGGCAATTTAGAGCAATAGCAGGTGATTCTTAGGGGACATGAATAGGCCCAAAGAGCCACCAACAGCCTACTACAAAGTGTCTGGGCTCTGGGTGCAATGTCAACTACAAACTTTCCCTATGAGTTAATCTTCTGCATTGAAGATGGGAGAAATTTAGAGAAGGAGAGATGGGGAGAGAAGGGTGAGAAGGGGGATAAATACTGAGGGAGTATGGAGTCAAGGTCAGAGAGATGCTATTCTGAGACTGCTGTTGAATACTAGAGTATTCAACATTCCAAGGTGCTGTACTTAGGGGTATCAATTTCTTAGCCCCAACATACCCCAATAAGTTTTGCGCTCCACATCTTAACAGTTTTGCTTTGTTTGGTTTGCCAGTCCTACACTGATACATTATAATCCCTATTCAATCCAAAGCAAACCTCTGCATGGGGAAACCAATTTTACAACCTACTTCGAAATCTCCAAAGGTACTTCACTTAGTCCCCTGCAGTGCTACTGAAACTCTTCTGGGGCAAGGTCTTCTCTGTAACTTAGCTAAGCAGTAAACCCAAGTACGTCAGTCATCAACAATAGTCCTGTTTTTATGTGTGAGACCCAGAATTCAACATAAGACAAGCCTCATTAGGGAGGTCTGTCAACTCCCTGCTCCAATGTCCTGCAAGAAAAATCTGGGACACTTTCAAGCCACTATCCAAAACAGCATCTCTGGCTACTTTAGCCTTTCACTCCGACTTTTTGTTCTGCAGAGTCCTTTTCTTCATTTCATATTGTAGATTTAAAAAGTTCTACTTGTTTATGCACGATAATAGCATTTCACTTCTTGAATATAAAAACTTCATGAAGGCAGGAACTGAAATTTGTTCACCAGGTGTCCTCAAACCTAGGTCTTTGTCACATAGTAAAAACTCACTGAACATGAGAAGGATGGCAATGGCTGCTTGTCTGAGTAAACTGTAGAAAATTTCACATTTTCCCTCTAAATGTTCAATGAACTCATGAGTCCGCCAAAACAGATTATCAGAAGAAAAGTAATAAAAGTGTATTTAAATGCACCGATATGACATTAAGAGGGAGGTAAAGCATTCAGGGTGCGCTCTGGAAGGGACTAACCTGCTCCCAGGCCCCTTCACTCTTGCTCTTTGCCTCTGCTTCCCACTGTCATAAATGAATAGCTTTCCTGCACCATGCATTTCTGCCTTGATGGTACTGTCCTGCCAGAAGACCACAACCATGGAACCAGTCAATCCCTGACTGAAACCTCTGCAACCCTAAGCCAAAGTAAACCTCTCTTACTTTCCATTGATATTCTCGGACATTATATTATAGTGATAGAGAATTAATAATTTCTTGATCTTTTGACTATCTCATTTATCATATCATAAAATCCGGCATATATTGATCTCATTTTGCAAATGAAAGATTCAAGGTTTGGAGAGAGTACATAAGGCCAGGAAATGTTCAACCTGGCAGGTCCTGTGGTGGTGATTTCCATTGTCCATGTCACCCCTCCCTGGCCAGAGAAGAAAAAGTGATCAAGGACAACAGATACTTCCTCACAGCTTCAGCAGGGCTAAGGAGAGGTTTTCTGCTCAGATTAAAATTGGAGTAGGCTCAGCTGACACTAGAATTAGAGTATGCTCAATAACCAGAAACTCAATTTTTAAACCTTATCTGTTTGCACTAGAGGATACATCTTTAATTCTCAGAAAATCATGTTTCTTACTGATGAAATCAAAGCCCAGTTCAGAGTCATCTTTCATCCAAAGGGAATTTTATTCTATGAAAACAGAGAATTAGGACTCTGAAATGAATGGGAAAGATTGCTGGCCCAAATCACAATAAAAGTTCTATTTCAAAATGTAACACCAAAAGTTTAATATCCATTTACATTTATTTAAAAAAATACCCAGCATTATTTTTACATTTCTTATTAGTGAATGTTTGTATTGTATAACGATTACATTCTTTGTGAGGAGTTGGTACATGCACAAAACACATCTTAATGTTTTTATATCCCTTCTCCTCTCCTTCACACTTCACCTTTTCTCCAAATTCTCTTTCCTTTTATAAAAGAACTATATTATCCATACTATATATCTAATCCATATTATATGTCTTTTATTTTGGTCTTTATTTATATTCTGGGTTTCTCCTAGGAGAGAAACCTCTAAGATTTACATTTGAGTGTCATTTATTTCACTTAACATTACAGATTCAAAGAGCATAATTTTGCTACAAATAATTCAAGATTATTTTTCTTTATGACAGAGTGATATTCCATTGTATATAAATTTAATACGTTTTTCTTATTTTATTTTAGTATATGTTTGCAGTACATAAAGTTTACATTCATCTTAAGGAGTATGTACATGAACATAACATATATTGCTTTTTTGTTCCCCTTTCTTTCTTCACCTACCTCCTTCTATTTCTAGATCTCCTTTTTCCAAATATTTATTATTATTATTATTATTATTATTATTATTCACTTTCTTTATCCACTCATCTGTTGATGGATATATAGGCCTCTCTCAAGATTTAACTATTATAAATTGTGCTGCTACACATATGAGTATGCATGTATTACTGTAATGTCTTCAACTCTTTTGTGAAGATTCCTAGAGGGGGAATAGTTGAGTCCAGTAGAATTTCTAGTATTAATTTCTCAAAGAATCTCTATACTAATTTCCACAACAGTTGTATTAGTTCATATTCCCATCAACTATATAGAAGGGTTCCTTTTTCCCTGCAGCCCCTCCAGTATGCTACTATTTGATTTGAAGAAGGATTCCACATGGCTAATAAATACATGAAATAATGTTTAACCTTTTCCACCATTAAGGAAATGCAAATTAAAACAACACAGAGGTCCCATCTCACTCCATAAAGAATGCCTAGTATTTTTTTTAAAAAATCTTTTCAAAACTTGCCACATACCATTGGCTGCATGGAAATGTGAGGGCCTTTTTGAAAGGAGACAGAGTTGGTAAGGACAATCCATTAGAGAAGAAAAGATAACCAATTAAGGAGGAAAGGAGGGAGGGAAGAAAGGATAATGGGAAATATGTTTTATTTCAGGAAGGGTAACACTAGACTGAATTACCCAAATCATTATCTCAAATCCCCAGTTGCTTCTCCAATTGGAGGCCATCTTGCTCCAAGGACTGCTGAGTGTAATTTAGGGGGAAAATCTACTAATGACCCTCCATTCAAAAGGTTTTAGAAGGAGCAGTGGGTGGCATATTTAAATGATAATGAAATACCACTAGGATAGGGGAAGAAGTAGATTACCTAATAGGCAGTGTTTTCTCCATTAATAAGGACTTTCAGAGTAAGAATGTCAGAAAAGGGGAATAAGAATGAAAAGCCATTTTTTTCCTGCATTTCTGATGAGATGATCTTTTGTGAAAAGCACAGGGTGGAAGAGGGGTGTGAGACCTCAAAACAGGCCAAGAGACTCATTTTTTTCTCCTGCCCACTTGAAAATGTCACTTCTCCCTTTTGTGGATTTAAAAGTAAAATCCGTATCTGACAGAAATCACTATCATTTGTAATTTTGCATCAAAACCATGGTCTCCAAAGGGAAGAGAGAAGTTGCAGGAGAATTATAAAGCTACAAAAGTTTGTAGATGTTCTGTATTCAAAGCACCTGTTTTCATCAGATTTCTCATTAGAAACAAGAGTCCCCATCAATGCAGTATAAAGCATTCCTCTCACACCGAATGAATACAAAATGTCAAAGTGATTAGCATAGACTAGCCCGTGAGTGGCACATAACAGAAATAACCTTGATAAGGTTCCTATCTCCAAATTTAAAAATATGCACAAGAGAGATTTATTAAACACCAAACACATGTCTCCAAAGCATTTGAAGGCATAAATGTTACACTGGGAGGAAACGGACAGGAATGCATACTATGAACTCTAGTTATGTGCACCTATCTACTAATAGACGTCTGTTGGGGTACCACCTGCAAAGCAACATGAATTTATTACCCCACCACTCCAGTGTCTCAAATCGGCCCCCACATACAGATAGTTCACATACACATACACATACAGTGAATTATCTTCTTTTAACATTTTGAAAGCCATAAGAAAACATAGGAGTCTTCATTTTTCCTTGTCCTCAATCTAATCTATCTCCAATTCATGTCAATTAATGGAGCCAAAATTAATTTCCATTTGTCTGTCTTTACTGTACCAATCTTAGCCCAGACCCTCAGCATCTGTCTCTGCACTTGGCTATGGCATTCAACAGATCTTGCCTGACACATGCCTTTCCCCTGCTATGGTCTGAATGGCTGCAAGAATTTGTATATTGGAAACTTAATTCCCCATGTGAAATGCTAATGCCATTTGGAGGGAGGACATTTGGGAGGTGACTGGATTATGAAGGGTTTTCTGTCCTGAGTGGATTAATTGATGCATGAGTAGATTAATGGGTCACTGAAGAAATGGTCCTCTTACAATAGGGCATACTCTTTTTCTCATTTGCTCTGTCTTACTATGTGATGACCACCACCATATCTTGTCTCCCCAAAAGGTCTTCACCAGGTGCTAAACAGATGCTGTACCATGCTCTTCAATTTACAGCCTCCAGATCTATAGACTACATAAACTTATATTCTTTATAAATTACTTAGTCTCAGGTATTCTGTTATAGCAACAAAACTAAAATATCTCCTATCCTCACACTGTAGCAAAAGATTCTTTAAAATGCAAAAAGATCAACACTGCTTTGTTGCAAAGAAGTACTTTGTTAAGTTTCTAACTCCTCTTTAAATTTAGCACAAAATCCTTGATATGATTTTTGGTAGGTAGAAAAATGGGGCCCTCAAATGGGTCTATATCCTAATTTCTGGAACTGGTGAATACTTTTGTGACATGATAAAAGGAAATCAGTTGCTCTTAAGGAGGTTATTTGATTTATCTAAAGTTTCACACCAATCACAAAAATCCTTAAGTGGGAGGGGAGGAAGACAGTAAATGCCAGTGATATCAAGTGAAAAGGCCACAGCATATTACCGAGGGCTTTAAAGATAGAAGACAGCTGCTAGCCAGGGCACAAACACAGCTTCTAAAGCACAAAAAGCAAGAAAACAGCTCTGTAAAGAGCAGTGTTTTGTAGATAGCTTCATCTTAACCTGCTGAGACTGAGTTTAGATTTTTGATCTCTGCAATTGTAGAGTAGTTCCCATATGCTGTCATAAGTCACCAAATTGTGATAACTGGTTACAGCAGCAACAGAAAGGTAATCCATCCTTAAGAGGCTCTGGAAAGAGCAGACATTGCCCAGTGTGATGGTTTCATTTTATACCACTTCTGTCCCCCAGCTGCTTACTTTTCTTAAGTTTAACTAATGCTTGTTCTGTGAACAGGCCCTCAAATGTAAAATCAGCCAAATTTTTAAAGCCCCTCATCCTCCAGCTCACCTGCCCATCATTCAGGTCAGTAGTTACTTAAGACTGATGTGCCCATTACCCACCCCCTTTCTGCCTACTCTTCAAGAAGTGTTGGGAACCCCTTATCACCCAGGTCATGCTCAACACACTCACAAGCATCTTAAGTTCAGGCTGACTGATTCAGGTTAGTTTGCAAATTGGTTTCATTATGAAATTTCTTGATTCTGAGAGCATAGGATGATTGGCCTTGCTATCAATCCTGCCTTTCCTAGGGACACAGGCCTGACATACAGTAGCTACTCAATAAAATATCAAATGAATTGGTTTGATGTTTCCTTTCCTTTTCTTTTCTTTTCTTTTCTTTTCTTTTCTTTTCTTTTTGCTCTCTCTATATATATTTCTAGCCAGATTCCCTTCTGCTTTGGACCATACTGTATCTAATTGTCTAAGTCAACCTCAAGCTTCCTGACCCAATTCTATAACTACACCTATTTCCTTTAGCTATACTCATACTTTCCACCCTCCCCACTGGATTCTTCTGGGTCATGAACATGAGTGTTTGGCTCCAATATTCAATGAATAAAACCTTTATTAGGAAGCTACCTTAAGAGATAATATGAAGTACTTTCTGATAAGTTTCTATGAAGTTCCAGTCCTCTCAAAAGTGAACATAAACAAGATGATCACCAGCTTTGAGAAGTTGGCCAAACATGCATTCTTAGGAGAAAATTTTAATCTCAGGTCTCCTGGGTGATGTTTGGAGTGTTAGCAGAAAGAGGAATAAATTTAGAATTACAAAGTCACGTATCCACTTTGGGAGGATCTCTAAACTTTGAAGGAAAGTTTAAAAGAAAGTAAGAACTTACATTTAATCCAACCTCCACGTTTTAAAGAAAAGTTTTTTAGCGTTTCAGCATTGCACTGTATGAGGTAGTCTTTGCTTTAACTATTAGGCTGTGGTTTTCAAACTTTAATATTAATATAAATCAAGTGGTATACCTATTAAAATATCAGAATGCTATCCAGGCACATCCGGCCAGAGATTACCATGGATCTTAACAAATTTTAAAGTATGTTTAACTGTCAAAATAGTTCCATGGCATTGGAGATAGATGATTTAGGCATAATTCCTTTAAAATCTTGCAGTCATGGATCAGGTAATATGTGCATGTCTTCTTATGAATAGGAAGGCACTTAAGAGAGAAAATAAGATATTCTAGAAATATATTTAAAGCAAAATAAATATCATCATTGTGATCATCAGACAATACTAATCAAATATATCTGATCCTGAAATCTCACATTCTACATGTTGTATGCAAAAATTATCTTGGTAAAATTATTTGGATAAAGCTATTTAAATATTTTCCATATATCATGTAGTAAAACAACAAACCATTAATAATCAAAATCTTGTTGTTCTTTCTTGTGAAATTTGTACCCATGTAGTGGGCTGGTATGAGGTAAGCCTGAGGAATGGGCATGCTGCCTACATAATACTGATTCTACTTGGGCATCTTGGTTACCCTTCCCTCTTTGCTGAGACAAAATGCCCAACACCCAAAATCAAGGAAGGAAGGTTTATTAAACTCACAGTTTGTGAAGATTTCAGTCTATAATCAGCTGGCTCCAAGGAGGGGGGCATGGCATAGGGGCAAGAGTTCATGGTGACAGAGAGCAAAAGCAACAAGAGCAAAAAGGGAGGAGTGCATGGAGAGAAGACTCTTTCTGTCTCTTATATTGTATGTTGGTCACACCCACTTGGGTGTAGCATTCATACCCATAATACCAGCATTCTACCAATGGATCATTCATAAATTCTAGAAGCCTGCAGCTGTGACCACATGAGGCTTTTGGGGGACATCCATACACAACCCATAACATTGGGGAAGCAAGGTTGCATTGGAGGAAAACTCTGAAGAACAGAGGAGTCTTCTCAAGGCCGAGCCCTTTTCCTATGAGGTTCTCTGCTATTCTCACTTGAATACATGTTTTTCATGGATGATCTTACAGAGATGCACAGTATGAATGATTATGTAGTCTTCCTAAATCATTTAGTAACAAGAGGAAAGTAGAGTCAAAGAATGGTAATTGCTGCTTTATTGCATGTGTCTTTCTAGCCTTTTCCTTGACTCCACTGGTCACGTTTAAGAAAGTGATATCCAACCATATTATGCTTACAGATTGACTTCTGAACTACCTGCCTCATTAATTCATATACTTTAACACCTCTTCCATTATGACTCAGCTCACAACATATATTGGTATCTTTATTCTATCAAGTCTTCTAAAGCTGTATCTAAATACTTGAGACTGAGTAACCTATAAAGCAGTTTAGTCTAGCTTATTGTTCCAGAGGCTGGGAAGTCCATAATCACGGTGGTAGAATCTGATCAGTTTCTAGTGATAGTGGCCTCTAAAACCATCATATGCCATCATGGTGGTCATAATATGCCAGAAAGGTAAAAGACAGGCAAAAGGGAGAAAGCATGAAAAGCAGAATTCATTGATCACAACATGCTTTC
Organism: Dolichotis patagonum; assembly: GCA_004027295.1. Classification (NCBI taxonomy): domain Eukaryota; kingdom Metazoa; phylum Chordata; class Mammalia; order Rodentia; family Caviidae; genus Dolichotis; species Dolichotis patagonum. The sequence continues at coordinate 29,070 of PVJX010005704.1, read as the reverse complement.
AGGGTAACTAACCAGTTCTGCAAGGTCAAGAATTCATTCTTTTTTTTTTTAACTGGGGATCAAACTCACTACTGTGTGCTTGCAAGGCAGATGTTTTGCCACTGAGCTAAATCCCCGGCCTCTAGGAATTCATTCTTATGAAAAGGTATTAATCTCTTCAAATATCTTGGTCACTTCTGAAAGGTCCCACCTCCCAATACCCTATTCTAGTAATCAAATTTCAAACAAGTTTCAGAGGAGACAAACCATGTTCAAAACAAGTCATGTCATTTGCTCACACATAAGCTTTGGTCTAGGTTGAGTCATCCTAGTACAACTCAGTTTTCCAAGACAGTAATGGTTTGCATTCCAAATTCAGTATTTACTCCATTGAAATCAGACAATCTGAAAGGCAAGCTGCTTGACTCTGCACATCTTTAAGGGGGGGGGGGACAATGACCTCAAAGAAATATCACTTCTTTAGAATTTCAGGAAGAAAAGGGAGACCTGTATGCCACAGAATATATTTTTCAAGAAATGCACAAGTTTGTAACAGGGACCAACATAAAGCATGTATAGAATGACCTTATGAAAAGAAAATGTTGAGTAATATAGAAATGCTCTGAACTTTTAGGTTTCAACAAAAAAAGGTTCAGATTGAAAAAAATGTTTCTTTCAAGATGATTTCAACCTCTTGTAGGATAAGGATTGAGTTGTAAACTGCTCTGAAACATTAAAGAAAAAAGCACAGTGATTTCTACATGCCTAGGGTTTTTTTCTTTGTTTTGCTTTGTTTTGTTTTGTTTTGTTTTGTTTTGTTTTGTTTTGTTTTGTTTTGTTTTGAATGCAATGGTCTGAACCCAAGTCCTCATGCATGCTAGGCAAGAGCTCTACCACTGAGCTACACCCCCAGTGCACACAGTACATTTTCAACAAAAAATATTGAGTACAATGAGTCCAAAGAGGCTGCATGTAGCTTTAAAACCACTCATTATAGATCCTTTTCAGTCATGGACTTTCCATGACTCCTTGTTCTCCTTATGCAGCTCCACACCAAGGCTTATGCCTAGCACCGCCTTGCAGCTGCAGGGTTCATCTTGCCCTAAAACCTGTTGTCACACCTGTCATGTCATCAACTTTTCTCAGCAGCTCTACTCTTACAGCTTTCAGAGATGGCAGGAGTAGGACCAAGGAAGGTTAAAACTAACAAATTCTCAAGGATGGTACATAGCAGTGCTGGACAAGGAAGTTGAGTTTTATGTTCCAGTTGGAGGCTGTAAGTCTTGCTCTCTATCTAGTATGTCATATTTAGCACTTCAGGAGGAGTGCTTAAGTTCACTCCCAGCACTGACATTTGTCTATCCATGGATGTTACATCCCAGAAGCACACCATCACCACCTTCAAATAGGACTGATAACAGCTGTTGAGACAACTGATTCTCAAGTATTCATCTGTTGGTCTATTTTCCAGATGAACAAATCCTCAGAGTTATCTGAAGCTGCCAACTGGCTTCAAAGATGGTGGGTTGATACCACTGCCCAGGGGCCCTTTCCTAGCATACTAATCCTCATCCCCACCACTAATGCTCCTATAAGGTTCAAATAGAAAACAAGATAGAAAACAAGGCTAGTTCTATATAATATCACTAGGCAGTTAACGGATTCTTTTATAGAATTTCAATTTTATTTAAGGTTTTGTTGTTATATGTACTATAAGTCTTACTATAATTTATAGAGTTGATTAAAGAAATGTCAGTCTTCCTAGATGCATTTACCAACAGCTCATCTCTGTACTCACACACACACACACACACACACACACACACACCTGCCTCCTGGCTTTCTTCTCTGTTGAAGCATCTGCTTAGAGTGGTGCACAAAGATGCAACCACAGACATTGCCAAGACCTGCCACCTGCAGCCTGACATGAATTCAAGCACTAACCTCAAAGGCATCCAGTTCTGTTGTGACTTGCCTTTCCTGACACACATGAACCAAGTCTCTCCACCTGTCTGTATATTTAACAACATAACCTACAGCAAAAGCCAACAGCATAAGTGAATTCCACTTTATGCAAATAGTATTCCCTAAACAAAATTATAGGTAACATTTCCTACAATTAAACCATCATGTTGAAAGGGGATTTGGTTAGTAAACTAATAGGTGTCCCCAACTGCACTGTAATATTACTCCTGAGACTCTAGGACGACATCCTTCTCTCTTGTTTGACAATCACATAAGTCATCTAGAAATTTATTCACCAAGCCAAGCATAGACAGTCTTTGGGAGCACATGCCTCTCTGCTTTAGCCCCAAGGGAAAATCCTGTCTTGTTTAGAGCAGCATGGAAAGACATGGCATATGCACTAGGACTCCCTCTTCTGTACTACTGGAAGACATTGCTAATCAATCACTGCACTTTCCTGCTGAGCTCAGATGAATTCTTCTCAACAAAACTACAGGGAGCCTTTACTAATCAGAATTGGCATGTAAGAAGTCTATTTGCCTGCCCTCTGTCTACGGTTTTATTTCACCAACTCCAGGCATCAAACTCCCTCTGGCCAATCCAGATACACAGATTTAAGAGTGCCTAAGCCCACGGGAGGCAGAATCTCATTTCTCAATATATAACTACCATTCTGGCATATTCAGTTGACTTTTAATAAAATACTTCTCTTGAGAGGTGACAAGTTGTCCTTATCCTTCTCAGCACCACTAGCTAGCATTTCTCAATAACCCTAAAGTAATACTTACATATCCTCTCCAAGTTCTTATGTCTTTCTTTAATCAAAGCAAATTTATTCAACTGTTAAAATCTATCTCAAGAAACATACTTCTGGGCCTAGCCTTTGTGTTTTCCATCTCATCCCTTTAAAGATAATCTTAATTTACTTTAATTGTCCTTTAGCCCTCAGGAGACCAGTTATGCCATTCTGGGGGTTAGCCTAGGGGGCTTTCTTATTTCTTCAATTAATGAAGAAGTATCAAATCACTTAGTGACATGAAAAATCAATTGTCTACTAATTGATAAATAAAACTAGTAAGTGACAAGAAGCATCTTTTTAGGAAAAGTAACTATAGGTTTCTGAGTATTCATTTGTATATCTGAAAAGCTAATATATAAATCTTAACATGTGTCTCCTTTTTTGAAGCTTAAATCAACACACAAAAAAATGGATATGCATTTTTCTGACTTTTTTATTTAAAAAATTAAGAGTTCCCAGATGTGTAGGAATGATTAGGAAATGAATGGGCATGATGTTAAAATGACAGAAAAGCACACAAGAAATGACAAAATCTTAGCTCTAAAGAAGCATCAGATGCAATAAAAAACATTTCACAACATCCAAGAGTGTGACATGGAAAGAACATCAGTGAAATTGAGTCAATAATAAAAAAATGAACATTTTTTCATAACATTTTAAATAACTCATGATTTGGAATGGCAGCATGGTGCCACAAATGCATGGATTGCCTACGTCCTAAAACTTTTACAACAGGTGGGCATAGCCACCAAAGAATTTATCTGCACATATTTTTTAACAGCTACTTACTTTCCCATTTCATGCCATGGTTTATGCTGATTTATATTTAATTGAACAGCTAGTGTTCACTAAATCCTTGGATTCCTAAAGACCAAATGGTGAGGAGAGGGCATTTTTCCCAGGTACTTTCCCATTTCCAAAACTACCAATGTATCCCTGAGCTGCTAAGTGTGTGTGTGTGTGTGTGTGTGTGTGCGCGCGCGCGCTGACACCCTGTTCCCTGAAATGAATATTTTATAAAGCAGAGAACTAATTTTCAGGGAAGTTTAGTAAATTAAACATAGTCACAGAATCAAGTATGCTCTTATAATCACTGTTAATCCTACTACTCCCTAACAGTTTTCCCTATTAATATAGCTTATAATCGCATTCAATTTTTTAATGCCTGCTTTTAAAAATTCCTAAGTCTAGAAAACTACCAGGGTAAGACTAAAGTCATTCTTATATCTTTACTTCTCCCCTCAATTTAGCTAAAACGCCTCACACAGTGATAGTTACACAATAAGAAACTCAGTAAGTGCTGGTGGTTAAATATAAGTCTTGCAGCTTTATATGTTACCATATAAGTTTCTTAATATTGCTTTCATTTGTATCACTGTTGATTCAATTATTCTTCTTCAAACCTTAAATGAGGCAGGCCACCCTTCCTCCCAGGCAGCCTTGAATTAACAGTTTCTTCACTGGTCTCCCATTTACATCTAACTAAACTAATTATTTTCCTGTTACCTCACACCCTGTTGGTGTTACACAAACTGCTGAGATGGTCTTATCTCCTGCAGGCATCCTGTGTATCTTTTTAGCAGCCTGTTGTAACACAAGTGACAGAACTATTAAGAATGTCAGCCTTTGGTGCACGAGAAAGTTATGTAAAACAAATGGTGTCATCCAAGGCAAAATGCAGATAGTAGCAAAGGCAAGAGCTGGAGCCAGGAGGGCTGTCTTAAACCAGTGGACCAGAGGGAGAAGGAACACCCATTCTAGACTTAGGACAAGCGGAAAAAAAACCAAATAAATGAAAAGAAAGGAAGGAAAGATAAGGTGAAAACAAATAAACAAATAGCTCCTCATTTCTGCAAGATTTAGAATATACTGATGTGGTACAAATGATAAATAAGCAGAAGATAACTAGATGCTAAGTACATAGAGACAGGTAGGCAGATAACAGGTAGATAAGAAATAAATTTAGGTACATGTATAAATAGGTAAATTTCTTCAACTGCACTCCATCCCCATAGCCAGTGTCATCATCTCCCTCAATATTATTTCAACAACTCTCTTAGCTGGTCTCCTTGCTTTCTCCCCTCTTCCAACCCCATAGCCTTCTCTAGTACAGTAGATTAGCCATGAGTAGAATGACACTGTCTTGCTTCCACCTCCAGAGACATATACATTATAATGCTGGATACTTCATGCTCCATGGTTTGTTTGTTTGTTTGTTTTTGTTTTTGTATGGAATGGAAGAGAAAGGGGAAAGGGAGCTCCATAGCAGAATTCTATTTCTTAGTAAAACTTTTATTTGTACATGTTAACAGTATATAGTGCTTACATTTCTCAAGAGGAATTGGTACATCTTGATTCCCTTTTTCTTAAAAAAAGTCACCCCTATCACAAGCTTCATCTGCTTTTTGGAAGAGTGGAGTTATAAACAGAAGTCAGACACTAGCTGAGTTTTTCAGGAATAGTAGTTCTCACCACCATGTCCTGCAGCCACAGTCTTCCCTTCCCACTGCTGTGTTCAAGGGACAGTCAGCCCCATGGGCCATTTGGCCTGCAGTCCTATATGAGGAAACTTAAGGGAGTGGTCAAGAGTGGACTCCATAGTCAAAGGCTAAGCTCAGCATCAGTTCCATCTGCTGCCTGATGACTGTGAGTACTCCAGGGAACCTCTCCCCAGCTTCTCTTCTCAAAGGTGGAATTGCAATAATAGGACTTGTTTCCTTAGGATATGGTGAGGACACGAAAGAGGAATTTAACCAGCATTTCCCACAGCTTTCAGAAAATATTCACCCTCAAAACACTTAGGGTAGGTGTTTGGAAGGAAGAGGTTAACTTTGGGGGATGGGGGAATAAATGGGAGCTGAGCAAATGGTGGACTTGATTGCTGCAAAACAAAAAGCTTCCAATTGAACATTAGCAACAGCAAGTGATTTCCTTGGTACTCTTCAGAACCTCACAAGGTGACCTGCCTCTTACCCACTTGCTTACACCATGCCCCCATTCTGTTCTTCTCCCTTCCTCATCAGAAGGATCTCAAGGACATCTCTAACCAAATCAGAACCCTTCTTGCATTTTCTCTTGCTGAACTGATTGCTGCCAAAGCTCTTTGAAGTCCCACTCTCCCTAAAGCTTTTTCCCTAACACACATTTCCCTCCCCAACAAGGAATTTTCACTTAATCTTCGTTAAAAGAAATCTATAGGTTGCTACCAGCATTCTCAGCACAGGTGAGTCAGCTGGGGAGTCAACTGGGGTTAAGAAAGACCAAATAATTTTCCAGAGTTTGCAGAGTTAGTAAATAAAGACTCAAGATTTGACTCCATTTGTTTGTCTCAAAGCCTGCACTTTTTTGTAAGGGCTGCTGCTTCCTTTATTTGAATCTAAATGAATTACTTTGTAGGACCCACTGTTCTACTGAGCATCCATAACTCAAAACATCACAGCTTATTTGACCTTGAAATGCACAACTGTGAAAACCCCACCAACAGAATTTTCAGCAGTTATTCTTGGAGAGCACTCCTGGAAAGTAAACTGAGCATACACAAGTGAGTATAACAAGGTTTCTATGTGTGAGTTTAGGGACAGAACAGTGATCTGTAGGACTGGCAAATCAGTAGACCTCTGCTTTCTAGAATCCCCAAACTCATGCCAAGAACCAACATGACATTTATCTCAGATTAGAGGGAGGCACCTGACTTAGAAACAATATTTTGTGCCAGAATCCCTGAAATCTAAAGTTTCTTTCTTCTTGGGACATTACCACATTATAGAGTAAGGACTTATTATCTAATCTGCATCCCTTTTGTTCTGTGAGTTCCTTGATGGTAAATATTTGACCTATAACTTCTAATCATTATAACCAATGGGTTGACCTAGCTCCTTTTAAATTTAATCTGATGTCTCATTGTGTGCAAACATAGTAGATCAAAGAGGCAACTACAGTAGAACTAAGAGTAGAAAACCCAAACTACATTCAACTAACTAAATATTAACACAATTCATTTCAAAATGAGCTAGTAAAGTCAGATAGATGCCTACATCTTTTAACTGAATGATTCCTCTCAGAAGTATTTATCTTCAGCAAGTTACTCCATGGAAGAAAACCATAGGCAGTTAACTCTAGTGATACTAGGATCAGCGTAAAGAGCATAATTCTCCTACATATTCTATGATACAGAAGTAACTATCGTCCAGATGAGCGATCATATAACTGTGCCATTTATAATATCATGTAGTCCTTACAATTATAATAATAAGGATGACAGAATTCCATGAAAAAATGTGCCCAGGCTAATAATTAAAGGTGCAAATTGTGACACTGACACAACAATGTCACAACGACGACAGCTCTGGGCCACGACACACCTAAACAGAAATCACATGGGAAATGGGTAGGAATGAAAGTTGCTTCAGCACAGTTGTCAAAGTCTGAATAATTCCTGTGTAGGAAACTGCGTTTCCCCAATGTCTTCAAAGAGTTGTTTGTGTGATAAGTTCAGAATGAGCACAAAGAAGGTCATCGAGAGCTCAGAATCTGTTCTGAAGGAAAGGCAGGCAGTTGGAGCAGAGCCCTGCCTGAGCGAGCTCAGCTTTGCATGCAAGACATGGAGAGTCCCCTTCTTGGAGCCAGAGCCACACCGGCTGGAGCGAGTGATTACGCTCTCGGGCCATCTGCTCGGTGCTTGTGAAGGCAGCCCTGTGTCCTCCTGCCTGGACGCCGGGGAGGACACTGATCACTAGTCAATCTGCTTGAAATTGCCTCCTATGATTAGTGGATAATGACTCAGGTAGGTCATGGCCACGGACGTTTCTGTTATTAATGCATTAGCAGCTGTAAATTGGCATTGATTTTGCACAGAGTACAGGTTTATGGAGTTGGTGAGGAGAGGCCAGCCCCATGAAGTGTGAAAGGTCATTGCTGGGGGAAGAGACAGACCTGAGAGGGCAATGTCCTTCGAGAAGAGTGAAGGAGGCTTGGGAGGAGTACCCCTGCTTTGGACAGCAAAAACCCTGGGCTTGGAGGAAGAAAGAGAAAAGTGTGCACATACGAAGGATAATCCTTGCCCTCTCCTACATCTGAGATCAGGCTCTTCCTAAGTCCTCCCTGTGATGATATATTTCAAGAAACTTTATACAACTTAGATTAATTTGCTGCCTTTAAGTTTTCATTTTATAATATTAACACAGGACCAAGGATGCATACTGGTTCACTGTTATATCCTCATCTTCCAGCAATAATCCACACCAAAATTTTTCCATAGCTACTTGTGAATGAATGAAAGGAGAAATGGTTGACAACATTACCAGAATGACAAGACCGTCAGTATTCTGACCTGGCATGTACCACAATACTATTTTTCAGGATAATCTTTCCTCCTTACACAGATGTACTGAGACCCGATAAAAGTTAGCCAACTTGTTAAACATAGGCACACACATGCATGTGCACACATGTCACTCAACATGAGAGAAGAATGATTCTCAGATACAGAGTTGTTCTGTGCAGTGAGAGCAGTAATGATTGTTACCATTTACTGAGTCCTGACTATATGCCAGGCAGGGGGTTAGGGTTGATATACTCTTAGGAAAAAATCCACAAGTAATTATCTGAGTGCAAAAGAAACTAACCACTCTTTTAAAGCTGGCTGTCTATCCTTAGTGAAAGTTTGTCTCTTTGTTTAGAAGCTCAAAAGTTGGGAAAAAACCTGTAATATTCTACATTTGCAGAAACCGGATTCCTTGTTTCCATAGTGTATTAACCAGACATTTCACCAAAATTCTTGTTTGTTCCTTTGCTACATCCATGGATCCCATTGGTGCACCAGTGTCTTAAATAAGCAAGTCCACATTACAATATGGAATACTAACAGAGAGTAGATCTAATCTGTGACTTAAGTGAAGGATTTAGCAAGAATATGGATCAATTGTTTTTCAAAGATCCTCCAATCAAGAACTGATGAATGATTAAGAGAAATACAAAGATTTTACTTCCTAAGTTCTGAAGCCCATGCAAGAAGATGCAGGCATGCCTGCTTTCATTCTTTGCATTTCTCTTACATAGCCCGTAAGTATGGATAAAGTTATATCAGTATCAGTTTATTAATAAGGAGAGAACAGAATAGCTGTGCTGCTTTGGTTATAAACCAACCTGGTGCACTTACTTGTCCAGAAGACAAAGGGCTCATTTCCATACATAGGAGGGGAGAGAAGGCATCATCGTTGGTGAGCTTCACTCATTTCTGCTTTGCTGAGATAATGCTGCTCCCATCAACCTTCTCTGCTGTGGTCTAGTTTCTTATTTATTTCTGAATTCCAAGTTGGAAGAAGCCTTATTTAGCTAAAGATCTCTCTAGGTAATTAATTATTATCACTATCATTATTATTATTTATTAATATTGTAGCAATGAGGAAACTAAAATTAGATTGGTCCAACATACAGCTAAGGCTCATGCGGTCATTTACTGTCCCCAAACCCAAAGCTGCCTCTTCATTTTTCAAATATTGATGGAGGTTGGGGTGGTGGGACTGTAGGGGATTATTGGTGAGAAGAAATGTTTTAAGGTACAAAGATCATGCTCATTGTTCACAGCATTAACCCATACAACTCAATAAATAACTCATTCAAAGTACATGTGGACTTAGCACTGTTATATGTGTTATCAACACAGCAGGAAGCCAGATGGGTGCATACTGCAGCTTCCTAACTCTTCTAGTTCAATGAAGAAGACAAAAAAGTAGTGAAAGTTGTAATTAAGGTACAGTATGCGCTCTCAGGCTGATTTACATTGGGAAAGGATGGAGAACTAACAAGTAGGCCCTGGTGTGCCACGTGAGGCTTTTCTCTTATTTATCCATGCTTCTTAAATCCTACTGTCACACAACTCTTTCTATGACTTCCATACTTTCTTCTCTCTCTCTGCCTTAATAATGAGCAAACAGAAAGATACAGATATATACAATTCTCCTATTGTTTCTCTGCCTATTCTTTTTCCTCTGATTCACACATACTCATTAGATCAAAAAGCATCACCTGAACTTTTACTCCTTCTCTCCTCATTCGAGAGAAAGACAGACAGACAGACAATGAATTTGGCAGAGTTCTGCTATGCAGCAGCTTATGAGAGACCAGAAATATACACAAGGAATGTGCAAAAAGAATGTGCAGAAGTATAGGTCAAGTGTCAAAGCAAAGAGGATGGTCAGAGAGGGTTATCAAGATGAGTATATCACTTTTTGCATTCTTCCAGACCATAGTACTACATGCAGCTGGCATTGAGCCCACACTACTCTTGGTCATCAATCAAAGGACTGCCCTATGTCATCCTTGCTCTGGTTCTGCCTCTCTCTTGCACACCAGCTGAGGCCTCCTGACCCTTGCCATTTCCAACTCATCTGCTGAGTTTTAACTTGAGAGGATTGCATTCCCTAATGGGAATCATTGTCCTTCATTATGTTGTCCACTCTAATGTCCTCTCAACTGTTCTATTGTTCTAAAGTAACCTTATGAGTTCACACTACCCTGAGCACCAGCTTAGTATTATGCTACAAGGAGCATCCAAGGAACTGAAGAATATAGATAGCATTCATTATCAGGAAGGCTTAACAGAGATGTGCACAGAGTGTGGAATAAGAGAATAGGGAAATATATCCTAACTTGAAGGAGCAAATGTACACAGTATTGGAATCTGACGATTACACACACTTAGTCCTCAATAGAGCAACTTGCCTGGTTAGAATTGAAGGTATTTGGGATTCACAGATAGTAGATAAAGTGTTACAGGGGCTAGGGATTTAGTTCAGCAGCATAAGCACCTGCCTTGCAAGCAGGCAGTCGTGAGTTCAATCCCTGGTACCGATAAAAAAAAAAGTGTTACATAGGGACTAACTTATTGAACAACTAACTACATTACATGTTTAAGGAATGTTAGTCACTCAAAATGTTGGGTGGAATCTATAAAGGGTACCTAGGAAGGCTGCATAGACATGTGAGTCTGAAGAACAGCAGGCATGGAAGGGAAGCTTTTAGGAGAGCAGATCAAAGGTTCCATCAACTCTTGCTATTATATGAAAGAACAAGACAATATTGATAGCTGAAGTTTCTAGCAAGGTACTTGGGAAAAGAGCAGTGCCCTTGGGTAAGTGAGTGGAGCTTGATCTGATTTCAAGTGTCAAGCACATCAAGCCAGAAATGACAAGCAGAAGTTAGTGAAAGTCAGTAGCAATCTTCATTGCACATGACTCTAGGATCCAGCAATAGATTTAGATCCTATTATTCTAGAAATATCAGAGTGGAAGTGGAAATCTGCCAGAAAATACTGAGTAAACAAAGACAACAATAAGGAAGACACACGCCGGTTTCTTGTCTAAAGTCAGTCTTGGTTCTCCCACTCCATGACACTCTTCAAGAAGGTGAGAGGCATGAATCCACCTAGTCATTCCTGTATCTCTCCATGTGTCCTAGTGTCACTGAATCCAGCAAGGACCAGTGGTCTTCCCTGATCCAGCACAGGACAGATTCTGTGGATATAACCAGAGGAAACATGCACTGAACAGTCATCACAGGACAAATACCACTCAGGATGAATGCATGAAGTGGCACTAAGCAACATCCAGGGCACCTCAGATCCTTTGGTTCCACACCAAAAGTAAATGCCAAGAGACAGGGAATATGGGAGGGACAGGGATGGAGAACACTGGGGACTTCAGACAGGAATACTTCACCAATCAGCATCCTAATTTATCTATATCCACTAAATAACAGCCTAGACTTAAGTATGGACATTTTAGACCTAGCCCCATATTCATAAGGCCTAGAGGGTCAAGAGCTGCTTTGTCTAGTGTAATAGGCAGTCACTAGCCCTGTGAGTTTAAATTTAAATAAACTAAAAATAATTAAACTTTAAAACTTAGATCTCAGTTACATCAATCACATTTCCAGTGCTCAGTTGCTCTCTGTGACTGGTGGTTACCATATTGGATGACAAAGAATATTCCTATCTTAATGGGATAACCATGTGTGATGATAGGTGTGCTAATTAACTTAATTGTACAACCATTTCACAGTGTATATAAACATATAAATGTGTATCATATTGTAAACCTTAAATATGTATCACTTTATTCATTCTTAAGACACTGATAAAGGTAGTGGAAAAGAAGAACCTTTTTATCATATGAACTAGTTCTATTGGACAACACTAAACTAAAGAGAAAGACAAATGTTAACTAATTTTCCAAATTAGTTCATTAATTATCATTAAGTTGTAGCATGGCATGAAAGTACAATTTCACAGGAGAAGAAATTCAAGAAAGCTTTCCATTGGAAGTTAAATTTGCAAGTTATAGAAAATTACTTTGAGGCTTAAATCAAACCAATAATTCTGCTAAATGAGCTTCCTATAGTATCCCTTTTAGCACACAGATCATAAGGGAATATGGAGCCAGAAAATAGATACTGGCTCATGTGGGTGAACTCTCTATCTGTACAATGGCCAGTCTGGGTGCAGAGGGTCCCAATACATAAAGAACATTCTAATAAAACTCAAACAATGAAAGATAACCAAACTTTGGAAGCAGAAAATGGAAATTGGTTCTCAGCAGCCTGAATGGGAATATCAAAACCACGGCTCAGAACAAAGCAAGACACCATAACAGTTTAGGCTTAACGTCAGACATGCAAATTTCACGTGCAAATCTATTGCTACTCTAGTAAAGTCTCAGAAGAAAGTGATATGGTTTTCCTAACAGTTATATCTGCATGTGTTATGATAGAGAACACACAAGGAAGGTCAAGGCAGATTCCAGGTCCTCAAGCAACTGCCCAGAACTCTGTCCTCCTTCTGGAGGAAGTGATCTCTTGCCCCTAGAAGTAGACTGAAATTTCTAACAACAGGGAAGCTGCCAGCACAAACAAAGCATTAGAAACTGTTAGACATGCTGAGACAGGGCAGTAGCCCTCAACCTTCCTGATAAGCCAATTTCCGTTTTTTTCTTATTCAAAATTTATATTCAAATTATCATATCTGCTTGCTGCTTTGGAGCAGCAAAGTAATACCTTTTTCATCTTTAGACTGCAGTTGTAGATATGAAATAGCATATCCATAGACAAATTAACATGAGTTCTCTTGCAGCACTGTACTAATTATCTTTGGGAGCTGGACTTCGCTTAGATTAGAAGCTGCAGCTCCAGCACAGGACTGGAACATCAATTCCTCTCCAAGAAACAGCAAGTGTATCATGTTCAGAAGAGGAAGTGGGAGGGTTATATGTAATCTAAAAGCACTTCTTAGAAATTTTCCTTTCTTTGTCCCACTCTGCCTGCCCTAGCATAGTAAAGGATCTAGGAGAAAGATGCTGCTTGCAACAGGAAAAGATAAAGCAACAAGCTTATGTAATTTTACACTAACTGAATCTGAACAGGCTTCATGGAACTGGATCTGAGCAGGCTTCATGGCGAACAGCCCCCTCCTTTTTACTTAACAAAACTTCACAGTTTTCAGGAAATGCTGTACCCTGAACTTCAAAGGCTTGAAAAGATAGATGTGGCAGTTAGGGAATTAGAGATGAAATTTCCTTTATGATTAGGAACGAAGGCCTGAGTCTAATCTCCTGTGTGATACAAGCTTTGGCTGATCAGGGCTACAGGAAGTCATTCTTATGTAGTGAGCAGCTCATGCTCCATCTCTTTCCTCTCCTCTCCTCCTTCTTCTGCCTACTCGCGTATGCACATTCTATGGCAGTAAGGGCATCCAAGCAAAATCACTGAGGGCAAAAGAACTCCCTTTGATCTGTCTCTCCCAGAGCCCCCTGGATTCCAATGTTACCTGTACCCTTTATGACATGACATTATATGATAAATCAAATTAGATTCCTTAGTGCTCAGAGGTAGAACATGCTAACCAATTCCCTACATCTTGAAAAAGAAATATTTCCTCAAGTTAATCTTTCAAAGTTTTGGTGTTTATTCTTAAATCGTTGCAGTTTTATTCATAAAACAAATTGTTGACTGATAGGTTGCTGCAGAGGAAAGCCAATGTCAGAGCCTCCATGGAGGTGTTACACCCTGACACGAGGGCACATACAGAACAAAAAACCAGTGAAAGTGGACAAAATACTGCTAGCTTCACCAAAAATAAAGTCTTTGTGTGCAACAAAAAGGCAAACAGTGGAACTGTGCTCACAGGATCAAAACAAATGAATTTTCTTAAATGCACCATGGCATCTTAAAAATACAGCATTTATTTTCTGCAGTAATCTCGATATAGAAGTCGCATATTTGTACTTAAAAAAGGAGTCAAATGAATTGTTCTTAAATGCCTCCAGAGTAACATGGTCTTGAAAACAGATCTCTGTCTGCTGGTATTTCTTTCTAGTTACAGGGTCATGTGACTGTCTCCTGATGAGAAAACTAAGAAAAAAGAGAAAAATGAATCACAGAAAACAATGGCACAGTTAATCCACTGCTACTCAGGTTTGCTGCAGATTGGGGGGATGAGACTAGAGAGGAAGTTCAGGCTAGCAGACCCCATTCTCATTTCTGAATTCAATGTAGTAGAGAAAAAAAAAAAAAGACACAGGCAGCCAAATTTCTGCGAAAACTGTAGGCCTGAAAAAGGGAGCCTTACACAGACAACCCAATCAAAGAAAGGAACATGGTTATGTAATTAATGTTCAAAGCAGGTTGTACTTACTGAATGTGGAGTCCGATCAAGGAAGCTGTAAGTGCCACTTGCATGAGTTCTCTGACCAGTTTCCTAAAGAAGAAAAGAGGAGAAAACATTAGTATGTACTAGGTACCCTTGCATCATATGTACAACATTTTTTATCGGAGCACTATTGATTAACTTCCAAAGCAGATTCTGACTGTAATTCAAATTCAGCAAAGAGTGATGAGAGTGATGATGATGAAAATGATAGTGCTGCATTTCTGTGATCCTATTACTCTGAGAGCCTGAGGCAGGAGGATCATGAGTTCGAGCCCAGGCTGAGCTACTTAGGGACTTAGTGAGACCCTATCTCAAAAATTTAAAGTAAAAAAGAAGAGGATGGGAATTTACCAGTACAAAAGGCCTGGGTTCAATCCCCGGTACCACTCACACACACAAAAGAATCAATGATTAAGATCTTTAAGTCTTTTTCATACCCCAACAAGGAAGGTGTGATTATTTTCTCAGAAGAAATGAGCCTCAAACAGTTCAGTTATGTTGCAGAAAACATACAGGTACATAAAAAGCCTGAATTTAAACCAGAGCTCCTGAACAACAAGCTTACAAGCACTGTCTTACAATCTTAGAATATGTCAAGAAAAGCCTACAAATTGACATTTCAGAGACATTATTGTGTATTTTCCAGCAGAGGTAGGGTGGATGAAATAGTTGCATTCTTTTAACTCTGGAAATGTAGTAGTCTATAAAACTTAACTATGCTATAGTCAAAAGTTCAGAAAGGGCAGAGACTTCATTCTGCAGTGAGTAGTGCTATGATATAAGGGGGCCCAAAGAACTAAATTTCACAAGCATATCCATCATCGCCTACTTGGAAGGAGTAAGGTTCATGTTCATTAATATAAGATAAACTAAATATTACCATGCAGGTGACCATTAAAGTTTCATATAATTCAGTGAGTCAAGGGAAAAGCCAATTTCAAACACAAAAAATCAAGACAAAGGTTGACAATGACTTGCTGTTTTTCTGAGGGAAATTTAAACAATAGAGAAAGAAGTCGTTGGTAGGTATCTGAATTCCTGACTCAGTGGTCACTGAATAGCTTGTGTAAAGTAGCAATTTAATTTACACACCAGCTCAATGCAGTTCACGAGTTTCGGAGCTTAATTTTAAATAATATTTGAAGATTCACTAAGGGAAAATGCTGCACTTTAATTTGATATTTACCTTTGGTGAGCTCACTTGGATCACTAAACCAAAACTTCTGAAAAAATCAAAGGGCTCCAAAATATTGGAAAGAAAAATCTCTAGATAAGCCCAAGAGTACACAAGGCTTTGAAGTGGTAGAGATGGAGGTAACACTGTATATATGCCTTAGTACCACTTTGCTTTGTTTTCTGATGGCTTCAACTTCCTATAACTAATAACAATAAAGTTTGTGAGCCAAAATCAATGAAGATCAGTCATTCATCCATCTATTTAGCCATCCATCCATTCATACATTCATACATTCATCCACCCATCTTTCCTATCATCCTTAGCTCCACTATCTAGCTTTGTGACTATGGCCAAGTCATTCAACTTTTCTTTATGTGTTACACGTGTAAAACTGGAAAACACATACTACCTAGAATATATATACGATCTAGTTTTGAGATTTTTACTGGCAGTATTTGTAAAGCATGTAGTATTGTACCTGGCACAAAGTCAACACTATTTAAAAGTTCATTATTTTTAATTAGCCATTTTTATGGCAGGCATTGTCTGCATGGTGCCTGCAGTCACTTCAAAAGGCAGATGTTAGTCAGGGGTGTGGATGAAGGCTCCCTCTGGGAAGTGGCAATAGAATGATAACCAAATGAAGTGGATAAACATGATTAGGAAGAAGATTTGCAGTTAGGAAATCAAGAGTCAAAACATATGGTTCTATAAATCCACACTATCTTCCGCAGGAGGATTCTCTACTGCCTTAACTAGTAGTATACATTTTTGAACCCTACCTCCCACACTCTATATACGACTTCATATTTATTAAACAATAACGATAGCTATAGTCTAGCACACCATCTTGCCTTCTGCTCCCACTCTCCAGTCAATCCCTCTGGCCCTTAACACACTCACTCATTCACTCTGAGATCCAGCTATATGAACTACCAAGAAGGTATAAGGGTCATTTGCCCCTCTGGCCCTTTGGTCACATCCTTCTCTCTTCCTGAGCAGCCTCTACTTGGCTCCAGGTGAACACGTTATCAAAGTCAATCTGAGTGTTCTCTGACGCCTTCATTGATCTTTCCAGGTGGACCAAATTATGAAGCTTGGCTCCTGTAGCCATATACACATTCTTTTGTCACAGCCAGCACTGTGCATCCTCTCTAACACCTGTGCTCTGAGAATACCCAGGCCGCGCACTCTGGGAATGCCAAAGCCATGTTTAATTTCACTCTGCAGCTCTATCACCAGGTGTAGTGCCTGGCCACTAAGCAGCCGCTCACCACATTGCATAGATTAGGAGTCTTCCTTGGCCCCAAATTTCACAACACCAAGGAAGGACACTGACTTCCATTCCAGAAAGGTTTATCTGAGCAACAGGGCCTCCGCGGGAACTCTTTATTTGATACTAAGGCAATAGCAATTTTATCTCTATGGTAACTTAACGCCTATACTTCCCCAACCTGATTTTAACCCAACCTACAGTGGAAATGACCTCCTTTTGACTTATAATAATCTGTCAAATCCGTGAGGGACATTGCTTTATAAACAAACAAAATCTGGAAACCGCTGTCACATGATGAGAATGGAAGATGTCTTTACCAGGGCACCAGTTAGTGTTAAAATCCTAAGGGGCTCTCTAGAGTTGCAGAGAAGTCAGGGAGTTCTTGCAGGAGGTGATTACTTGCCTCATGATTTAGCTTCCTCCACTCCTGCCCAGATAGATGCACAAAATAGCAATGTCAACACGTACAAAACACCCATGTTGATGACCCAAGCGGCCTGTGCACTGTTTAAATTGGTGGCCCTTATATTTACACACGCTAGCCCCTACAGTGCTTATGCTTCCAGGGTACCCCCTATGGCTGCCCCATGGACTCCCAGGAGGTGACTGCAGTGGAATCTCCCCTTGCTCCTGAGCTTACACCATTCCCTAGATGGGGAGGCAGAGAAATCTTTACAAAATGGGAATTGGACTGCATTACTAGACTGCTTAATACCTATATCAATGGCTCCCTGTTTCACTGAAGGCCTATCTTGTGGTAATAAAATATAATAGTGCTGTCATTGTTTGACTGATCACTTTTGTGCCTAGATTTTGTAACCTGAACAACAACTTCTAAGACAACAATACAAAATATATTAGCTAGTGTTAATTCCTTACTTTAAAAAAAAACTCTCTATCATCTCTCTCCTTTTTTTCTGTTTTGCTTAAAAGAATAATAAAATATGCAGTGAATATTGAAATTAAAAAATACTTACAATAAAAACACATTTCAACTTATCCTCCCAGAATAGTCACATTGGCTTGGAACACAACACACGTACCCCATTGCTTTTGCCACTTTCTGAAGCAGCTCTAGAAAGTGCGCTTCGTGAATATCTTCAGTTGTACTGTCATGGCTACTTTAAATGATTCAAAACTTTTATGTTGCATGGCCATTGAGACTCTGAGGCTGAGCCAGAAGTTGTGTGGTGTGAGAGACAGTGAATAAGGTAGATAAGGACATGCCACAGTAATTCCACAAGTCTTTCTTCCCACTGGATGGCGCTCAGCAGCAGCATTCCCAGTATTTTTTAAAATCACTCCTTGTAAAGACACTTGTGAAATAGGACTTCCAGAACTGCTTCAGAAAATTGCAAAAATGATGAGATAATTATTGTCAAGGTGAAGGGGGGTATTCCACTGAGAAGGATCTTAATTGCCATGTGTCTTTTATCATTACAATTTTTTAAAAAGTAAAATTTGACCACATATTTATACTGCAGTGATGGCAAACATATGGTATACATGCTGCAGGGGGCTAGTAGGGCTTTGTTTGTTTGTTTGTTTATTTGTTGTTTGCTTTATTTCTGATACTGGGGATTATTGATCATAGATTTGAATCTCACATTGTAACTTGACATTGTAATCCTTCCTGTATTATGTGTCCCTGGGCACATTTTCACCATTGTTTATTTATTAAGGGAGATACTTGTTCTTCATTTTCATGCCCCAACTCATGGTCCTTCCAGGTCTGGAAAGTACTTTGCTCCCACCTGCCACAGGGCTGTTGTTTGCTGCACCACTGACTTGCAGTGCTCCTCATGCCTACCTCCCATGCATTGCAACTCTCTCATGGAAACCCACTACAATATGGTCTCAGGAGCACATCACTGCTCTCCTAAGCTGCCTTTAACTCAATGGTCAGTTTACACTGGACTAAAAAGTTCACCGTTCTTACCAGCGTGTTAGCTCCATAAAAACAGGGACCTCTTGTGGACTTCATTCGTTTTCCTAACTCTACCTCTGATCATGGGACCATGGATATATAAGGCATTTGACAAGCATGTAGACAAGGAAAGGGAGATGGAGAGAGGATGGAAAGACAGGTTCCATCACCCTACTGCTCATTTCAGACACACACCAGGTACATACAGATCTTCTCTAAAAATCATTTGCCTACTCCACTGGCATCTCTATCTAGCATAGTCTCAGAAGTTATGTCAGAAGTGCACAGTCCTCACTCATGAGCTAGCTATGTGTTAAGCAGAGATAAAGCCTTACTTGACTGAGGCTCAATTTTCTCTAGGAACTTGGAAGACACTCTTAAGTTCTATCAATTTTCAGTACAGGGAACCTAACATCTACATGATTTCCACTTTCTGTCCAGTGTGCAGAGAAAAACACGAGATGCAGGGATGGGACCCAGAGCAATGAGTGTAGGGAGGAAAAAGAGAATGAGGGGCTCTGCAGACGTGTGAGAGGAGGCAGGGACTGCCCTGTGGTCTGATGACAGAGCAGTTCATCCTTGGGGGACCCAGCCACTTCCTGCCTTCCAGAGCCATGTAAAAAATGTCCCCCGACACTGAGCTGATATAAGCAGCCTTCTGGTGCTTGCAGACAAAGGAGTCAATGTAAGCTACCATCTCCAAGGTGGTCCCACACCTCCTGGGTGACTCTCCATCTGCCCCACATCAAAGTAAAACACATCAATGGCTGTGGCCAGGTGCACACACTCCACATTTCACCTCCACTCCTGACTTCATCAGGTGTCCTGAAGCCACCTCAGCAAGTTCACAGGACCCTAAATCCAGCCCTACTGGAGATTATTTCGTAAGATTTGGTAATGGTGGAATATAGAGAGGTCAGTACCAGTGCCCACCACAACTTGGATGCAAGGAGCAAGCCAGGAGAGGAAGGCACTGAGAGCTCCCAAGTTTGAAGTCAACACCCTCCCCAAGAGAATTTGATGACTCCCAGCCACAGAACAGAATTAAGGACGCTAATGCACTTGAGCATCCAACCCATTTGGTCAGCCAAGTACAATGACTAGCACAAGCCCAGATTCTCTGCAGGATCACAGCACCCTGAGCTCCAATGTGCCATTTTTACTGTAAATCTGTGGTTTATCTTTTAAACAGAGCCATAGATATTAGCACTGCTATCCACTGTGACCACACATAAGCTTTCCATGTGGTCAGCATGGGATATCCTTGGACTCCAGGTACTGACTCTCCTAAGTGAAGCCTTTAGTTTCCCACTCTATTCCCTCATTAGATACCTGGTCTCTGCACTGAGTGGTCCCCTAAGCAGTTATTCTCCTCTTTGTTAGCTGATATATGTGGACTCAGTAATAAAACCCAAGACCCAACAATTTTAAACCAAAATGAGACAAACATGCTCTTTAGTCTTCCCTTTCATAGGCTGTCTTCTCCCAGGGATCCTGTTCCATCTCTCTCTGCCATTGACAGTGTCCCTATTCTTCATGTCTTCTCCAAGCCAGCATTGACTTCTGCACAAGTGCAGTAAAGAATGCCCACTCTTCCTTCCAATAATCCAGTCAGCATCTCTAAGCTCATTCTTCACCCACATCTGTCTGCTTTGTATATCCTCTTCACCATAGATCATCAGCATCTCAGACTCCATGTTGTGCTTTATTGTATTCACAAGTGACAGTGTTGTACAAGCATTAGGCAGAGACTTGGATGCCAAATCCATTCCCTTATTCAACAAGCTACGGGGAAGTGGATTGAATTCCTTATCTATAGCATAGGGATGGTACTCCCCTGCTTGAAGGATCAGTGTGCAGATCCTAGACAATGATCACTTGGCACTGCCCCTCAATACAAGTGTATGAAGTCACTAGCCAAGAGCAATGACTGCTTGACCATCAACAGTCCTTTGGTACTCAGACTCTTCATGTTATATCCCTGTATCAGGAGCCAACACTGAGAAGCCTGGCACTGAAATAAGAAACCCATAGGGCTCTTTTCTCCTGACAAAATACAATTGTAGCTGCTACTCCGAGACTTATATTTGACTTGTCATCTTGCTTAAATGCAATAAGCATCAATTATCCTGTCTGTTGCATTTAATTTGGTTGTGCTTGGCCCTTCAATGGTTGCCCAGGTACAGTCTCCATGGCTGCTTCTCCAAAGAGCTCCTCCCAGCCTTCCTCTCCAGGGAAGCAAACTTTTACCCTAAACTCCAGGGACCTCAGAGAGCCCAGAGATATTACACCCCACACAGCACCCTGCTCTGAGCCTTATTGTTGGTGTGTTTAATTTCCTGTCTTGGCTTTACAGGAGATTTCTAATGTTTGGGCTGTAGGGTATGTTCTGATTAAAAATAATCCTCCCAATTATGGGTTGGCATGAGCCTCCTGTCACACGCACTCTGCCACCAGCCTCTGAGTCCCTGTCAGCAATAATTGTGTCTGCACTGCCTAACTGTAAATGAAAACCCAAGGGGCAAGTTTGGGTCCCTGGCTCATGGGCCACACCGGATCTTTTAATTTGCACTGTCTGTCAAAAGGATGTGGCTGTGTGTGTACTCCAAAGACTCCTTCAGACTCTCAGATTCAAGGCGAGAGAGCAGAGATACCAGTCTGCTCAGAGAAATTGCATTTGAACACACCAGAGATAACAGGGTATGTAGAAGGCAACCAGGCTCTTTAGTTTGCTCCAAACTTTAGCTAGCTAGCTGGGTATGAAAAAGGAGGTTGAACTCCAGGGAAATCTCAAACTCTATTTTTATTATTTTTGTGCCATGTACATAAGACAGGACATTGAATTCAAAGGATAGTATTGCAACTCTTTGAAAGAAAATATACACACGAGACCTGATTATTTCAATCTCTATAAAATTAAAGTTTTCTGAATATAGGGTTAGCAGAAAGAACTATGTGGGAAACTTCCCATATATTTTTCTCAAGGAAATACCATAAAGAATTCTTACATAAACAGAGGCACATCCCTTGGCCAGGCCAGATTTGATATTTGAAATACACTGTGAGTCAAAAACAGTCACTTGGTGATAGTTACTGAGCAAAGGTCTGTTTCAGGAGTAGGCAGGATGAGAAATTCTTTTGTGTCCCCCATACTCCATATCTGATTTAGCAAAAGTGATGCTTGCTGGTCCACAAGGCATTTGTGGCCTTTGTCCCACCACTTCGCATACCTGGTTGAGCATGTGCCCTTAGGATCAACAAAAGTACTAATTCATCTTCCCAAGAAAGTGTCCCTTTGGCTGAGCCAGGTTTTTGTGGGTCTGTGGAGCTGAAAGAAGGTTTTGGGACTCAGTTACGACTGAGATAAGAACAATTTGAGGCCATATGGACAAGTTAGTCTAGCCCCTGCAAATACACCAGTCCAAACTGGATGTAGATCAGGTCAGCAAACAGGGCAGGGAGTCAAAACCAACACTGCCTGTGAGTTTGTGAAGTCCTATCAGGATACCATACATATGCTCATTGTTTATGATGGCTTTCAATTGCAACATGAGAGGCTCAAAACACCCACTGCCTTTTGTAAGAGAAGTTTACCAACCTCCCATTCGAAAGCTTATATAGATTCACACACATCCACAAGGACTTAAATAAATAAAATAAGAGTAATCTTATTATTTTCATATATTCATTTGGATAGCTTTTATTTTGTAACATAATAATTACCAGTATGTTATATAATTATAATCATTGTTATTTATATTGATCCAATTACAATAATAAATTATTTATTAGTATTAGATAATAATAGCTATACTATTACTATAAATAGTATAAATTATTTATGATTCTACTAGTATTGGATAATAATCATAGTAGTTTCTATCATGTTCTCCTGTTATACATTATATATATATATATATTATATGTACTATATTTTATATATATATATATATTTATATATGGGATTTCTGTAATTAAGCTCAGGACTTTGAGTTTGTCAGGCAGGCACTGTGCCAGTGAGCTATAACACCAGCCACATCATGTGCCCTTGAATAAGGAACTTTTCTTGTGACAGTTCCCTGAGGCACAACACACCACTGACACACACAGGTTGATGAACTAGGTGTTGGACAATCAAAGAATGTGTCCCAGGTTTTATGGCTTGTAATTAACAAAATCATGATCCCAATTCAGTTCTCTGGGACTCTGAAGTTTATACATTTAACTGACATGAAGTCAGCCTCTCATTTTTCCAGCTACACATAGCGCCCAATGTGGCTGTTTTGTGGGGCCCTGGACCTTATTTCTCACAAGAAGAGAGAAAGTGGAGGCACTGACTTACCAAAGCAGTTCCCCGGAAATATTGTTTTGTAGTCCCACCATGGACCTGGAGATTTCCACATTTCCCCCATGTAAAAGGAGGATTCACAATGGCCTGGGATTTTCTAGACACATTCGGGGGGTGGGCAGGGCAAAGCAAATGGAAGATTTTTTAATCCAGAGAAATGGAAGTTTTTTTTTTAATTCCTGCAGACAACTGGGTTTGAACAGAATGGTGGTATGAATGACAGCAGTGGTCCGGTTATGAGCATGGCATAGAATTGTCACAGATGAAAAGATCCAGCTTATGGCCACAGAAATAATCAGTGAGTCCTTCCCACCAACAGAAGAAGGGCTTCCCAGAAGCTTTGCAGTAGCTCAGATGCACTGAGTTTACCCACATCCAGTAATGGTTGGGACTGACCGAGCAACTGCCTGCTCTTAAGAAGAAAAAGGATATCATTCATGTGGGAACTACCAAACTTTTTACCAAAAAAATGAAGGGACAATCACAGCAGGAATTTGATGCAGGTAGCTTTTCTCCAAGTGTATGAGGGATAATGCGGGGACTATGCAATATTTCCCATGACCCAGTGAGCTCCAGGAGGAGGGCTCAAAGGGAAAGGGGACATCCTGTACCCCTATATGGATTCTATCCATCAGTCAGCTCTCAGCTCAAATAGCATCTTCTCAGCCAAGAATCTTCTGATCATTCTCTGCTGAAAATCTAGGACAGGGTCACAAGCTGCCATGTGCATCTCTATAGTAACTGCACACACATAGGATCACAGGATCAGTATTGTCCCATTGGACTGAATTTTCCATGAGGTCTTGGGCTTAGAGGGCTCAGATCCCCTTGAAAATGCTCTACACTCAACAAAGTATCTAGAACAAAACTGGTGCACATTACATCTTGGCTCTGTACATGCACGCACCGAGGGCTTCAGCATGGAACCACATCATCTCTGGTTTCCCAAGGGGCTCAATTTGAGACCCAGAAATTCCTCACTAACTTCATTGCACTCTTGGCTCCGACTCTCAGCCCAGCCTCTCTCCCTACACAGCGTCTCAGATATCAGAGAAGCAACTATGACTTTCACGGAGACAAGTGTATGTGTGAAGGGAGAGTTTTGATCTTGGCAGTCAGATCCACTTGGGTGCAAATCCCTGCTCCAGCACTTCCTAGCTGTGTGACCTTGAGTCAATTACTCTCCATCTCTATGCCTCAGTCCTCTCATGCATACATAACTAACACTTCTCTATAACAATATGCTTGCAATGAGTTTGGCTACAGTGAGTGTTCAAAAAACTGTATCTACTTAAATCATATTTTGGTTATTGTCGCAACCTCAAGTTAGCTTTAAGAAACATGGAAAAGATTGCAACTCAAAGAAGCTCAGTAAATATTTACCTGAGACCAGGAATATACATATTTGAGTTTACATAAAGATGACGTTATTAACAAGAGAACAATAATACTAATGAAGAAAGGAGAAAGGGCAGTGAAAGAAGGAACAGCCCCTGTGACTCTGTGCCCTGTGCTTGCTGTATTTCATCACATCGTCATCAAATTTCTTTTTTTCTTTTTAAAAAATTTATATAAAGAGAAAAAAAGCAAAACAGAAAAAAGGGTAGAAATAATACAGAATTTCAAAAAAAGCAGTAAGAAATCACTAGTTGATAAATTAAATATTTTCCTCTTAGAAATAGTTGTTCATGTTACAAAGTTAAAGCATATGAAGTGGACATTCAAACAGAGAGGCTGCAAACAGTTCTGTTCAATGATCCAACAAAAACTTAGTAATACGGTTATCAGTCCTACACACTTAAACATACATGCAGTTATGTCCTTTAGAGCACTTTGTTTTCCTCCTTTTGCTTTTTAAGCAAAAAGTCCATTATCTGTTTAGTTATATCATGTTTCAGCTTGCTCAGTACCTTACTGATCTGTTTCGTTGTTGTTATTTCCTTTTTAATCACCTTATATAATTTTGTTATTTTGTTTTTGAGTTGCTCTTCATCCATGTCACATGAATCAGCTTTGGTGGAGTTGGGAGGTTTTGGAAGTATTTTGTTACCTTGTTTTCTCATGTTCTATTTTTTTAATTTAATTTTTTATTAACTTGGAGGTAGTAATCTACAAGAGAACATGATGGAATGAAGCCAATTGAGACAATGTAGTGAAATTGGTACAGAACATCACAGCAGGTCACTGGGACAACAGTAACAGGCACAATTGTATATCTCAGTATCTTCACAATAGTTGTTCTTTCAATCAGGTATAGCAAAATCAAAAGAAATACAGAATATTATAGAACTTATCAAAACAGAATATTTTAGAACTTATCAAAATATTGAATAGAGCAATAGCATTAATCAGGTCAAAGCAAAACAGCAATAAAAATATCTGCCTTCAAAGAGATAGTAGAAGGAAATTCCCCCCACTTGCTGCATTGCATACAGTCAACCACCCAAGAGATGCCCAGATCCCTGAATCCCACTTGCTAATGGGGGGGGTGGGTTATGGTATATTTGATACCCAGCCCACGCCCCAGTAGGCAGCAGGCTGGTTGCTGGTTTGCTCAGCGCCCTAAGTTCTAACATGGCATGGATCTCAGGAAATGCTGGTGCTTCTTGCTTTTTGCCCTGTGGTGGCTGCGGCTTGCCAGACCACAGCCACTTACCAGGGCCCCAGTTTCTTATAGGATGCTATTCCTATATGAAACTGCATGAACCTAGCCTTTACTGTCAACATTCCTATCAATTTTCTGGTTTTCTGAGCTCTGACCAGAATTGTCCATCAATTTCTGCTTATAGCATTCTAGGGCTTCTTTAGCATGCATCTCTAAACTTTTCAAAAAAGACTCTTGCAAACAAATTCTGAAGCCTTCTGAACCACGTGATCAGGTGTATAGTCAGAGCAACAACCCCACTCCAATACAGAAAACCAATTTTCTGCATTGATAAGTTTTATACTTGATGGGAAAAAACACTTTACTCTCACAACTTAAACAAGATGAGGTTTACTTTGGCTCACAGTCCATGGTTAGCTGACTCCAAGGCAAAAATATGACAAAAGGGTATGGTGGAAAGGATGTGTGGTGAGGAAGAAGAGCACAGGGGGAGAGCCAGAGAGGATGGGTCTAGGGACCAGATATAGTCCTCAAAATCATGTCCCATAACTCATGATTTCCAAATAGATACCACCTCCTATTAGCCTATCCAGCTATGAAACCTTCAATGTATTCACTCATTGATAAGGTTAAGGCTCTCACAATCCAATCGCCTTTCCAAAGGTGTCTTAATCCAGTTAAGTAGACAATAAAGATTAACGGGCACAAAGGATGACAAATTGAGCTACTATCAAGATTTGGTTGATGTAAAAAGTGCCATGTGAGAAGGAAAATGGACCCTTGTGATTATATGTGAAGAGTAGACAGATTTTGATGAATTCATGGAAGAAGAGCAAGTCTCAGTCAGCAGAATACCAGGGGGAACTCAGGCTTCCAAATAGCAGCCAAATAGTTCCTGGTATCTAGGGAAGCCCACAGAAAAGGAAAAAAGATGAGAAAAAGAATATTGAAGATTCCTGAGATTAGACCTCATCAAGTTCATCATCTTACCAATGGCCAACTGGGTTACTATGTAAATTTGCATCTTACGTACTCCAGCAACTCATTCTGGTCTAGCTAAATTGGCATAAAGTTAGGAGGCCACAGCCTTTCTGAAGGATATGGGTGAAACAGAAAGGGCCTAAGTATGAACCTGTTGTTGGTCAGTACAGCACTATCCCAGTTTGTGGGAAAAGTGAAGAGGACTGGTGGCAGGTAGCTTGACACCACAGATACTAAATGCATGCCTTGTTTGCACAGATCAGGCATGTACAAAGAAAAATGTCCCACTGAAAGTATCAGTAGCACGTCCACTGAGAAACACACTAAAAAAGAAGGTTGATGCTGTTTTCCTTTTACAAATTTGAGGGTTCATATTTGGGATTTCTTTTCTTTTTGTTTTTAAAGAGAATAAAACAAAAGAGGGCAGAACAGAGCAGATCAGAACAGGACAACATAGGCAACATAGTACTTTACATTAAGACAACCAGACATTAACAGTAGCTATCACAATATCTCTTTCTCTGCTATAATTGAGCATAGTTTCAAATACAATAATATCAAACATAACAAAATACTATGAAACCATTCAAAGAGTGAAAAAATTACAGGGCATTCTGAACTGAATAACAGAGAATGATCAATGGGTACTATAATATCTCATTTTCAATTAAAAAATTTTGTTTATACTATCACACATATTCAAATCCCAATAAGACACAATGTGATAGATAGAGCCAATGATAATAGAAGAATAGAAGCATGGTAGGACTTCTAAGAAGGATGATATTAAATCAGCAATAGCTGTCATAATGTTTTGTTTTCTTCAAAACAGCTGTTCATACCATCACGCATGATATAGTCAAACAAAACAGAATAAAACCGTTCCAACTGATGAATGAAAATACTGAAAGGCTTCAAAGCTATGAGATGGGGACTCATGCTTACCATAAAATCTTATATACTCTTATCAACTCTCATACTAGGGAGACTATACGGTATTCACACATGTGAGTCTGGTTTATTTCGCTTATGAGTATGGTCTCAAGTCATATCCATTTATTTATAAATATCTCAGTGTGATCATTCTTTATAGCTGAGTAGTACTCCATTGTATAAAAATGCCAAAACTTCTTTATCCATTCCTCAGTTGATGGGCACTTAGGTTGTTTCCAAGATCTGGCTATTACAAATTGTGCTGCTATAAACATGGGTGTGCATATATCACTGTAGTATGAAGTTTTCAGATCTTCTGGGAATATGCCCAGAAGTAGAATAGCTGGGTCAAATGGGACTTCCAAGCCCAGCTTTTTGAGGAATCTCCAGACTGACCTCCACAGTCGTTGCACCAGTCTACACTCCCACCAACAGTGCAGAAGAGTTCCTTTTTCCCCACAGCCTCTCCAGCACTTGTTGTTGGTAGTTTTTTCTATCCTGGCCATTCTTTCTGGGATGAGATGGAATCTCAGTGTAGTTTTAATTTGCATTTCTCTAATGACTAATGATGATGAACATTTTTTCATGTATTTATTTGCCATTCGTATTTCTTCATCTGAGAACTATGTATTCATTTCAGATGCCCATTTTTGGATTGGGTCTTTGAATTTCGTGGGTCTGAGTTTTTTTAATTCTTTATAAGTTCTAGACAGAAGTCCTTTGTCTGAGGGACAATCAATTAAGATTTTTTCCCAATTTGTGGGTTTTCTTTTCACTCTGCTGGAAATCTCTTTTGACATGCAGAAACTCTTTAATAAGATATGGTCCCAGTTATTGATTCTGGGAAGTATTTCCCGAGCAGTTTGATTCCTGTTCATGAATTCTCTACCTACCCCTATATCTTTGAGGTTTTTACCTACTTTGTCTTCCACCAGATTTAGTGTTTCTGTTTTAATATTTAGATCTATAATCCATTTAGATTTTAGTTTAGTACATGGTGATAGTCATGGTGCTAGTTTTAGTCTTCTGCATATGGATAGCCAATTTTTTCAGCACCATTTGTTGAAGAGACTGTCATTCTTCCAGCGAATATGTTTGGCCCCTTTATCAAAGATAAGGTGGTTGAGTGAGTTTGTGGTTGTGGTTGTATTTTCCAATCTATTCTATTGATCTTCAGGCATGTTTTTATTCCAGTACCATGTTGATTTTATTACTGTAGCTTTGTAGTATAATTTCAAATCAGGGATTGTGATGCCTCCTGCCTTGCCTTTGCTGCTTAGAATCGCCTTTGCTATTCTAGGTCTCTTCTGGTTCCAGATGAATTTTAGGAGTGATTTCTCTAGATCTATGAGGTATGTTAGTGGTATTTTGATTGGGAT
>PVJX010005703.1:0-83242 GCA_004027295.1 Dolichotis patagonum | reverse complement strand
CTTTCACTCTATGCATGGCTTTATACTATTGTGTTATGTTTGATATTATTGTATTTGAAACTATGCTCAACTATAGCAGAGTAAGAGATATGGTGTTAGGTACTGTTGATGTCCAGTTGTCTTAATGTAAAGTACTGTGTTGCCTATGTTGTCCTGTTCTGATCTGCTCTGTACTGCCCCCTTTTGTTTTATTCTCTTTTAAATAAAAAAATAAATTAACACACAAAAGCCAGTAGTATTTGTATATCTGTATGATCACTACCTTCTGGAAAAAAAATTTAAAAATGATCTCAGGCAGGCTAGTAATTGAAAATAAAATATGTAGGAATGCATTTAATCGAGAAAGTATCTTTATACTGAAAAATATGAAGTAGTAATAAAAGAAATAAAGATGGAAATAGTTGGAAATGGATCCTGCATTCATGAATTAGAAGAATTAATGTTCTTAAAATGTCCATATTGTCCAAAGCAATATACAGATTTAAAACTTCCCAGTATTATTCTTCATAGAAATAGAAGAAAATCTAAAACTTTGTACAGATGCATAAGATAGCCAGAACAGCCAAAACAAAATTGAATAAAAAAGAAGGAAGCTGGAACAATCATGCATCTTGATTTAAAATTATATTGTAAAACTACAGTAATCAAAACAGTGTAACATAGGCCCCCAAAAACACTTCGAATGGTGGAGTACAGCAGAGACCACACAAACAAATCCAAATATGCATGATAAATTAATTTTTGACAAAGACATAAAGAGGAGTCAATAGGGAAATGTTGGTCTGTTTAAAAAATAGTTTGGGGAAAATTAGATTTTCATACACAAAAGAGTGAAATTAGACATTAATCTTGGTCTTTAAATAAAAACTAGGCACAAAAATGAGCCTAAAATGGATAGAATACCTACAAGTAGATACAAACCATAAACTCTAAATGCCCAGGAAAGAACGTAGGGAAAACTCCTGGTCATTGCCCTTGACAACGATTCTTTTTATTTTTTGATTTGATATCATAAACTCAGAACCAAAAAGAAAAAAATAACTAAATGGGACGACATCAAGCCAAGTATCTTCTGCACAGTAAAGGAAACAATCATTCAAATGAAACAGTCTCCTCTATGTTGAGAACTGTATTTGTAAACTATATGTCCGGTAAGCAGTCAGTACTCACAATACATAAATAAGTCATAGGACTCAGTAGCAGAAAAAAAAAATTGCAATGAGCAAAGGATTTGAATAGTTATTTCTCCAGAGAAGACATAAAAGAGAGCATGATGAAAAAGAGCTCAACATCATTAGCCACTAGGAAAGGCAAAGAAAAACCACAGCGACGTCTACCTTGTACCCTTTAGTCTGATAATTATAAAACAGAAAAAGACTGCAAGTTTGTTGAGGATGTGCAGAAGGAGAGGCATACTGTTGGTGGCAATGTTGATTAGTATAACCATTATGGAAAATAGTATGGAGGTGTCTAAAGAAATTAAAAATAGAGTCACTCTAGTACCTAACATTTTCTCTTGTAATCTATGCTTTTCTATAATGAGATCATCATCTCGTGATGATATCGGCACTCCTATGTGCTCTGTAGCTTTATTCACAGTAGCTAAGATACATCTGTTAGTGCATAAATAAATACACACACACATACACATACACATACACATGCACAATTATTCAGCCCTAAAAGGAATAAGGTTTGGGGGACATTGTGGTAAATAAAATAAACCGGACGCAGAAAGAAAAACATTGCATAATCTCTCTGATAGATAGAATCTGAGAAAATTTTAAAAAATGTTCAAACATATAGCAAGAACAAAACAGTTACTAGAAATAGGAGGAGAGATACAGGAAACAAGGACATGAATATCAGAGGCTATAGTGTAACAGATAAGGCAGGTTAAATAATCTAGAGGTTTATTATAAGACATGAGGACTGTGGAAAAATGAAATTCTACATATTTTACCTGTTCTTGCCACAAAAAAGATAAAAAGGGCAACAATATGAAATGATCCATGTGAATTTGCATTACTATGTAATGTTTTTACTATATATTTGAGTCAAATAACTTAATGTTGTATACTTGAAGTATACACAATAAAATCTATTTTTAGAAATAAATAAGAACTATATATAATTGTTACATTCGGTATTACTTGATACAAACATTTGAAATTTCCAGCATTTAGGCAAATAGTAAACTACTTAAAATATGAAGAAAAGAAGGAATATCTGCTTCTCAGAGCGACTACGAGCATTGAAAGTGCTGGACATGCGTGTGCTAGTGTGTTGCAAATGCAAATGTGAGTCAAATGTTAATGCTCTTAGGGCCCATGTCTGGGGAAGGGCTTGGCGTAGTTTCCTGTTTCTCAGGCTGCCTCTTGTCTTATCACTGGGCCATCAGAGAAGATTGGGCAAAGACAGACAGATGCTGCTGGAGGCAAAAGCATCTGCCTTTGAATTCTGGCTCCATTCTTAACAAGCTGAGTATCTAGGAGAAAGCTTCTTGGATCTTGAGAGCAACCTGCTCGGTAGGTGAGTGGCTTGACTCTGGATTTAGGCATATCCATCATTTAGCAGTCTTTTAAACTTAGGACATTGTTCAACTTTGTCTATCAAATACAGATAACATAGTATATTTCTCAAGTATTGACAATAATATCAATAATAGTTAATATTAATAGTTTGTGTTTGGGGAAGTATGAAATACTCAGAATATGAACAAGGGAATCTTGCCATATGCAGAGATGCTCTGGGAACATCAGAGATACCCAGTTAAAGCAACTTGGAGAGGTCTTTTAAGTAAATGCAATTTCACTTTCTTTCCCTTTGTTGGCTATGAGTTAGATTTTAAAACACTACATCTGGAGACTCAGAAGATAGTTCATTTGTATTTTTGAAATGAATAAATAAGTTCAATTCTTAAAACTCGCCAGACAATCTGGTGTGTAGGGAACTTGGGAGAAAAATTTTTAGCAATTATCTAGACTTTTAATTCTCCTGCATATGTGAGAAAACCAAACTGTCAAATGAAGGGTCAAATGCGTGCACAGAACTCCCACACAACATTCCTACTTTACAGGGACTGTGCTGTGGCTTGGATGACTGTCTTCTAAGAGTTCCTATGTTGAAACTTTGATCCTCAGTGTGGTAATATTAAAAAGCAGTGGCATCTGTAGAAGTGGTATCTGTAGACTGCATAGGCCTTTGGGGACCAATAATTCTCATGGTATCCCACTTAAATCTCATGGTATCCCACTTAGTTCTCATGGAAAGATTTGGAAAATAGACTACCACAAAAATTGGTACCAATGAGTAGGGTTATCGCTAGAATTATACCTGAAAATATGGAAGCAGCCTTGGAACTTTGTAGTAGACA
Source organism: Dolichotis patagonum (assembly GCA_004027295.1). Lineage (NCBI taxonomy): Eukaryota > Metazoa > Chordata > Mammalia > Rodentia > Caviidae > Dolichotis > Dolichotis patagonum. The sequence goes on along the minus strand of PVJX010005703.1, from coordinate 79,866 downwards.
AAAATTGGAAGACTTTGGAAGACCAGGATAGAAAACACCTAGAATGCTGTTCGCAAATCAGTTGCAAGTGATTCTGGTGAAGGCTGCAAAGTGGAGGCTTGGAAACCCGTTTCAGATGGAATGAGTATCTGACTGAGATGAGAAGGCATAGACACGCATGTTACACAAGTGCTAGGAACTTGGTTCAACTGTGTCTAGGCCCTAAGACTTTAAAGAAAGAACAAATCTGAGAATTATTGACTAGTTTACTTGGCAGAGGAAATCTAAATAACAAAGCATTCAGGGTAGCGCACAGGTTTTACTGACTTCTTGCAGTCAGATTTATAGTGAGATTAGGAAGCAAAAGGAAATAGAAAGATTTGGTAAATTTAAAGCCTGCACAGGAAAATGGTGAAAAGAGCTGTTTTGGAGAGCACAGTTAAGGTGCTGCTGAGCGACAGCTGGCTAAGGAGATTAACATGATAAACGGGAGTCAGATGCTAATCAGCAAAGTAATTGGAAAACCGCCTCAAGGGTATCTCAGAAATCTTTGAGGCTGCCCCTTTCCAGACAGGTCCAAAGGTCCTTCAGGGCACAGTGCTCTCGGGAATGCTCTCTGGGAACTGCCCAAGGGCTCACTGCCCAGGACTGCCTTCTCCATGCTTTGCTGTTCCAGCCAGGGTTCAAGGAGTCCCAGGAAAGCTTGCGCCAGAGGCAAATCTAGGTGCCAACTTGGTTCTGATTTATAGGGAATCTGAATGCACGTGTTAGGGCTTTTGCTGAGATTTCAGAGGAAAGTCTGGGAGGTCAGGCTGCAGCCTGATGTATACCCAAAGCCCTTGCAGAAATGATCTGTTAGTGTTGTTAGGTTTGCGGCGCAGTAAGAAAGAAGATGTAAAATAAATATAGCCTTTATTCCAAGGGCGTGGAGAGACATCCATGACTATAGACAGCCTGGCATTCTCTGACCGGCACTTGTGGCATAGGGTATATATAACCTTCAGGGGGGGGTGACGCTTAGGGTGGGCATTGATGACGCACAAGTTACTGATTGGAACCCCTTTTCGAGCCACTGGGAAAGGAAGTTGTCACAGGGGAAGGAGGAGGTGACCTCAAGGTAAACACGCTGTTCAGTCCCACCTCTCAGCTGTTTGGTTCTGCCTCCCACTTCAGCTTACTTTAGGGCAAAACTCTTTCAAGTGTGTGTAGTGTGGAGCCATGGGAGGGCAACCGGAAGACAGAGCAACCAACAGAAAGCAATGTCAACCTGGGGAATCTGTGGGCATCAGCATAGAACAGGATGTGAACAGCAATCAGCAAAACTGAACAGGTCTGGAAGTTAAGCAAGGACCCTGGACATGGAACTTTAATGTGTTTCTACTAAGTTTTGGTATTGCTTTAGGCAAGCCTTCCTTTTTACTTGCCCATCGCTCCTTTTGGATTTAGAATGTTTATTCTATCCTTCTCCTGTCATTTATCTTGGAAGCATGGGAACTGTCTTCATGGGCGCTCACAGCCGAAAACGTTGCCTTGTCTCAGCTGTGACTGTGGGCTCAGACCTCTGAGTGACACTGGAACAGATCAAGGCTCCGGGACTATTAAGGATGTGATGGATGCTGTGAGGAGTGACCGAGCCAGAGCTGACACTGGGGTCTGCGAACTCCTTAGAACTACAGCAACAGGAACATTCCAGGAACATGGAATGTCAAATGCAGACCTTGTAAACAAGTGACCTCTAGCTCAGCTGCATGTCAGCAGGTGTCCAGCCACGGTGTTCCTCCCTGCTACCTACAGCACAGATAGCTCCGAAAACGCTTTGCTTTCCATGTTCTCAGCAAAACACCAACACCTTGCGTTTTCAACCCCATTGTGAGCTTCCTGCAGTTTTACTGTGCATAAATAAAGACGCAGACTGTGCTTGGTAGTCACTGTCTCTCCATCAGAAAGGTTATGTCCCACGGGGTCACAGTTTTCCTTGTATTATGTGTCTTTTCTTTTCTTAATCTTCCATCACACCCTCTCAGGACCTCACTGGCTGCGTGGAATACAGAAGAATGTGTTTCACCTTGTGAGACAGACATGAACCTTGGTGTTCAGGTTTCCTAATTAACCTCTTTTCTTTACAAATTACTCAGTTTCAGGAATACTGTTATAGCAATGAAGACTAGACTAATACAGACTGCTTATAGATTGGGCATAAAAGGGATTAAAATTTTAAAGATCGTACCTCTAGACCCAAAATATGAGTTGTCTTCATAGAGTACATTCATGCTGTCAGGACGTAAGGGAGAAGTGTGTGACCGTCAATAGTACAGATCCTTCTCATCCCCCAAGAAAATGGCAGGACACTTGATTTTATTCACAAATAATGGGGAAAGTCAATTACAAACAGGGTCCTGAAGTCTTATTTGTGTCTATTTTACATTCTTCATTATGGAGACACACTTTTGTCCCCTAGATCCAGCAAGAATCCCTCATGATAGATGCAAACACCGTTTCTGATTAGGAAGGATGATGCAGCCTAAGAAAAAGCATAGTTTAGTGGAGAGAATGAGAGCTGCAGGCTATCTCCTGCCTGGAATATCCATGATGCTTTTCCGTATTCTCCTCGTGACCAAATCCCAAGAGACACTGGTACCTACCTAAAACTAAAACTCCCTATGACTAGAAATCCTAATACTCATAGACAGCTCTCTGTTCTGTGTCAGAGAGAGTCAGAAATCTCTAGTGGACATGACTCAGCCTCTCTCCTTATGGAAGTATAGATTATAATAATAATACAAACAACCAGTAATTATTGTTCATAGAGGACTTTGTAATTTGAAGTCTTCTTGTGTATACTGTATTAGTTCTTCTACTTTCACAGCAGTCACAGAAAATAAATGTTTTGAATTATAGGAGAGAAACATTTGACTAGAATTCCAAAACAAGTAACTTTTGGTCAACGGTGTTCTGTCAGTGCAGACACTGAAGGTCACGCCAAGACAAAGTTACTTCTTCCCGTGTGTTGGGGAGTCACAGATATGTCTCATCAGTTACACAGGAGGTGATTTGTAAGAGGGAAAATCATTGCGGAATGGAAAAAGGAAAACTAAATAAGACCAACAGAATTAAATAATCCAAATGAAGAAAGTCACTGATGAGTGTCCCAAACCACCACCTATGGTGTCACAGCATCTTTGGCAGTGCTCCGTCTCTTTCAGAAAAATGGGAAGATGGAGGTGATTTTGCACTCCATCATGAAGGATCCTAATGATGTGAATGTCTGATCCAAGAAAGAGAATGATAAAATTATTAGAAAAATCACTACATCCTACTGAGGCCAGTTTTCCAAACTTGCTTTTAGTATCCATCTTGTACCAATTTGACTCTGATTCACCACGTCTCTGAAAGGTAACATGTGAAAGAAAATGAGGCTCTTTATTCCATAGTAACAGCAAGAAAATTCTGAATGAGTTATAAACATAGTTTTTATAGGTCTTGGAAGAAATGGTGGGTGGAAGTGAGCCCTGCTACATAGAATAGCATAAAGAAAGTTCTTTAAAAATGGGATAAAGCAGTGGATCTACTACAGGTATGATCCGAGAGAAAAGTTGGCTAGCAGTAGGCAGAAAGGCATAATAAAAGTGGGAAAAGATCAGCTGAACCTTAGAACATATCATAGTTGGGTGACACTGATAGAAATTTTTAGATTTTTAATAAGAATTATAGATTCATCAATCCAAGAAATGCAAATAAAATCCGAGCAGAATAGTTATCAAAATGAGAAGAAACAGACAGAAAAAGAGAAAGAGAAATTGCTGAAATACACACACACACACACACACACACATACACTTTAGCAAGAAGAAATGCATTAGAGAGAAAAAAGACCATAAGAATTATAACTGATTCATGGTCAGAAACAATGTGAGTCAAAAGATAATGGAACAACATCAAAAATGTGTTGAAGTAAAAATATAATTAGCAGGAGAAAATATCTGCCATATTAATGATGTGAACTAATGATATTTTAAAATAAAATAAGAGCTGGGAAAATTTGTCACTAACCCTTTTGCATTTTTAAAAAAGATAAAGAAAACATTTTTTTTATCGGTACTGGGGATTGAGCTCATGACCACGTTCTTGCAAGGCAGGTGCTTATGCTGCTGAGCTAAATCCTCAGCCCTAAAAAACCATTTCAATATAAAATAAAATGATGTTATAAAAAACCTCCATAAGAAAAAAAGTATATAGGTAAACACAAAATAATATTTTCTAGGTTTTATATTTATAATAGATTCTATTTGATTTTTGTAGATAATAAGCAAAAAGAATAACATATCAATGACTTATAAAAGGCAAAAAATGTTTAACAACATTACAGAAGATAGGAGAGAATAAGTATAGCATTATATTATTTTTTACAAAAAAGAATATAATATTTTTTCAAAGTAAACCGACAAGTTAAAGATATTTATGATGACTGCTAGAAAAACCAGTAACATAAAACAAAAAGGCACACTTAAAATGTCAATAAAAAAGAAGACATGGAATACTAATACAAACTCAAATGATCCAAAATAAGGCAAAGAAAGGGGACAATGACTAGAGGAAATAATTTGTTGGAATACCAAAAAAAAAAAAAAGTTGACTAAAACAGAACCTTATCAGGATAAGTTAAATGTGTATGACCTAACTGCTACTATTAAAAGTCAGAGATTTTCACATTGATAAAATTATGGAAGATTGTTTATCATTTATAGGGTTTAATATGAAGATAAGGTCAAAGTGAAAGCATGGAAAATATATTATAAAATGTAAAACAATTAACATAAGAAATTGATGTAGACACATTAGTACCAGATAAAGTAATTTTAAGATGAGGAATATTACTTGAGATAAGATAGGCATATCATCATGGTGAAGAATCTAATTCATTAGGAAAACATAGCAATCCATTTGGTGTTTTAAATCAATAACAGAATGTATTAAAATGTATTAAAATGGGGAGAACTCAAGGCAAAAACATAGTTAATTCAATAATAGTTTAACATTTCTCCTTTGATGATGACAAAATAGACAAAAATCAGTCTTCTGTATCAGTAAGACTGTAGCGGATTTAAAGAATTACATTAACTCACTTATTTTAATTGATGTATATGGGGCACTCTACCCACTAAGAACAGGAAACATACTCTTTTCAATGCACTTATAAAATTCTCCAAGATATGCCATATTTTGGAATATTTAGCATCTCAATAACTTTCCAAAAACTGAAGCAATATGTACGAGAAAGCTTTAACAGTAAAATGTTTTAAAATTTTCCTTGTCATTAAAAATTAAACAAGGGATTAATGAATGTGCTTCAAAGAAAAAATTGAAGAAAACAAAAGCATTTTGAACAATGACAATAAAATACCAAATTTTATGGATCATAGCTAAATCCATATTTATAGAAAATGTATTCTTTCATTGTTTATGTTACAAAAAAAAATTAAGTCAGTGAATAGTCTTGCCATATTAAGAAACTAGGAAAAGTAGAGCAAATAAAGAAAAAATATAAAAGGAAATAATAAAGAAATCAATAATTGATGAAATAAAAATAAAAAACTAGAGGAAAGCAAAAGAATCATTAAGTAATACCTTGAGACTATTATTGAAATCGATACATCTGAAACAATGGGGTTTAAGAAAAAGATGAATCACCAATCATCAATATTAAGAATTAGATAGTCATCACTGTTGATCATAACAAACATTAAAATATGTTATACATTTATACTATGAAATTTTACAGAAATGAATACATTTCTTGAAAGACAAAAGCATCAAAAATTACACATACAGATATATAAAATGTACATAAGCTTTCATTTGTTGAATAAATTGAATTTATAACTGGGAACCTTCTCCTGATGGAAATTCTAAGCCTAAATGCTTATGTTGAGTGATAGCTCTTAGAAAAAGGAAATTATTGATTTCCAACTCACTTACTGATGTTACTATAGCTCTGAAACATAACCATGACAAATGGCTTTACATGAAAAGGAAATCAAAGGCCAGTGTTCATAATGAATCTATGTATAACAAGCTTTTATTAAGTACTGTACCAGCAACTGTGCTGAAATACATAAATATAACTGAGTATATATAATTGCAAGTATTTTAAAGGATATATAAGTAAGTTAAAAAAAGGATATATAAGTAAAAATATGTGAAATGGAAGAATTACAACTAATTACTCCAATTTATCATTTGCCTTTAGTTTAATAGTATAATTCAAATTATATTAAAATATATATGATACGTAATGTATGTGTAGAGAAGAATATCTAGTATATAAAGAATATATTACAAATACATTAATGTGTACATTAACATATACATCATATAAAGAGATTATGAGGGATTACTTCATGTTATCATAAAGTCTGACAGAGATGTGCATTTGGTGAGCTGGACACCTGAGAACTGATTGTATAGTCTGAGTCTACAAGTACCAAAATCCCAGATCCTAGCTTGGAAGGAGGCAGGCAGGAGGTTGCCCTTGGTGCCAAATGGGTCAGTCTTTTTGTTCTAACATGGTGGTCAAACAATGGGCAAAGATATCTGTGGAGCAGAATGGTCCCCTAAATATCTTCACAGTTAATGTATTTTCACAAAATCATCAAAGAAATTGAATGAATAAATAATTTTTCCCCAAAAATGATGTTAAAGCCACTGGTTAAATATATAAAGCTTATCTTTGACATTTACATCACATCTTAATAAAAACTTATTCAATAAGAACCATAATAATGTATTTAATAAGACTTACATGTAAATAAAAAGATGTGCATCATCTAGAAATATAGGTTGACATGTTTGTGACCTTTGGGTAGACAAGGAGTTTTTTAGAATATTGAAAGAAAAAATTTATATATAAACACATATATATTATATTTATATATACATATATATTTATATATAATATATACATTTATTTATATACATACATCAAAATTAGAGCATTTATTTCTCAAAAGATACTAAAAGCAAATGGTAAACTGGAGTAATTAGTTGTAATTCTTCCATCTGACAAAGAATTAGATCCAAAATGCATAAGGAACTTTAAATCAAATGATACAAGAAAAGTAAGTCGATAAAGACAAAAAACTCAAATAGATTTCAGTGAAGAACTCTAAATGGCCTGTAAGCCTATCGGAAAGTACTCAATGTCACTATTCATCAGGAACACAAATTAAAACCAGGAGGGGATACCCCTCCACTCCACCAGAATAGGCAGTTTAAAAAGTCAGTGTCCCTAAATGTGGAGTAATTAGAATTCTCACACAGTGTGGTGTGCATGTGCAGCGATAGTACCATTTTATAAGACATTTTGCCAGATCTTTACAAATTTAACCACAGAAGCCTCCTGTGACAATGAAATACCACAGACTCATGTTTTCAAGAAGCTATTTGTATAATGATACTAGTTGTGGATTTATTATCAGTTTCATAAAATTGAAAACAACACAGGGGTCCATTAGCAGAAGAAACGAGCACTGTATTATAATAAATTCACACAGTGGCATGAAAAGAACCAACAATCTATAACATGGAAACATCTCAAAAACACCATAGTGCTCAAATAACGATTACTGAAGCAAAAGTACATTTTGCAGCATTGCATCAAAAGAGAGGTTTAGCGGAGAGACAAAGGAAATTTTTAAGTGGATTTGTAAATAAAGAATTGAAAAATTAAGTGCAATTACTGTGTTTGGTTGTGCAATAAATTAAACTGCAATTAAAGTAAGAGTAACACACCATTGGATCATATAGGATGTCAGAAAACCACTTTTATCTGTTATCTTGAGTTACAATTACCTGCATCGACTATCGGAGTCCAGTAGATAGAATTACACAATGTGTATTGAATTTGAACACTGTTCCTAATAACATTCCTGTAAGTGGTTTAAAGTTTCTGTCATGTGAAAAATGTTTACTCATATTCATTAAATCCGCTTTGACTCTCCCTGATTAGTTTAGAAAACAGAAAGTCACATGTCACGCACAAAGTTTCTTCCTCCTCATGTTTCCTTTTGCTCAGCCTTGGCAGAGGATCTCATTCTAAGGCCAGCAGTGATCTGGTGTCTCTGGCCAGTCACCAAAGCTGAGGTCGGGTCCCCTGGAGTTTATCCAGCTCCTTCAGTGCCTTTGAAGGGGAAACGAGCCAGCGCTAACTCAACATGCCTCTATCGTTTCAGGGTCAGGAGCCAGCTTAGCAGGGCAGTGGATTCCAGCCACAGCCGCAAGATGTCAAAAGCACCAAATGTGAGAGCGTCACGGGACTCCTGCGGTAGCCGCAGTCCCCAGTGCATAAAAATGCCTTTTCCAGTAATGTCTCCCCCGCGAAGAGTCTTCCCAGAAGCTGGGCTCTGCTGCCACTGAGACTTGTATGTCGTTATTAGTGGGACAAGAGACCAGGAAGGAAGGAGACAGAGAAAAGGGAGGAGAGGAAAGGGAAAAGTTGTTTAATATCATATTTCTCTTTGTATTATTTATCAGGATTTCATCACCAGTAAATTTTACAATGCATTTGGGAGAAGTTAATTCTAAGTAGGTTAACTGCAGAAAGATTTCCACAACTATATAGACCATCTCTGTTTCCAGGAGAATGCCTCCAGAAACACTATTTTTCTAACTTTAGGAACGTTAAATACTGCCAGCACTAGCCCTCAGGTGTTCCCCAAGGCCTTCTTATTCTTTTTAGCATCCTTAATGCATATTTAAAGAATTTTTTTTTTTTTACTGTTCTCTTTAGCAGCCGTATTTCTGATACCTTCATCCTGAACTGAGAAAGATTCCCAGTCTAGAAAAGCCTTTCTGCTTGTGACGCTAGTACCAGAATCTTCCCCCCACATCAACCAGGCTTTGTATCATCCCCTGGGAAAGGGCACAAAGGGGAGGCAACCTTTGTTTCCATCACCAGACTCCAAAAGGCCCAGCTGAACCCGGAAAGCATACTTCTCCCTCTGATAACTAGGCAGGATGTACAGATCCAAGGATTCACTGTGTCTAAAGTTGCTTTTGGTTTTTGAGAACCCAGGGGTGCTGCTTTGACCCTACCTCTGGGAAAGCTTCCCTCTCCATCTTTGTTCTCTGGAACAAACATGAGTCTCTGGCTTGTGCAGCTATTTTCCAGCATGAGGCTCTCGAGTGACCCAACTACCAGCAGACACCCCTTCAGCGCGCGGAGCAGTGCCAGGCATCACCGTTTAAGGGCAAAGAGAATGCAATATGACGTACTTTAGTCAGCTTTTCACTCATACAGCAAGATACTTGACACAGAACACTTAAGAAGAAAAAGAGGCTTGTTAAGTTTTGTTCATGGTTCAAAAGGCAGAGTGGAGGCTCTGTGGTGAGGGTCACCCCTGGGCTGCGTCACCTCATAGGAATGGCAATGGAGGCAGGAAGTAAGGGGTTCATTCTAGAGTCAGGAGCGGAGAGGGCCGGATGTGACAAGGCTTACCCCACTTAGGACCACCGTCTCCAAAGAACTCAAGGGGGTCCCAAGATAGTCACCTTCTGAGATCACAACACCCTGGCCTCAAGACTTCCTGCTAGATGGAACACCTCCTAAAATCTCTTCCACCTCACTGTACCACCACTGGGAGCAAGCCTGCAATCCCACACACTTTGTGGGTACGCAGTTAAACCACCTCCTAGCCATCAAAGAACACTAGCAGGAAAAGTAGAGTCTATATTACTAAGTTACAGATTTGTTTTCAATTTTCTACCTGGTGAATTTTTTACCCTTGTGAGTTCAAGTCATATATAACTAGACCAGGGAAGGAAAATCATGACCTTTATGCTCTGGGTCCCCTGAAACACCCAGGGCAGACGTAGATAATCCATCATGACCCAGATGTGGCCTCAGCATCTCCCCACTCAGCAATTTTTGGCATATGAGAAGAAAACTATTTACAACCCAGCATTAGATGACGGTGTCTGTTCATTGGCCCTTTTTGTGTGTGTTTCTTAATATTTTTTGTCATTTAAAATGGGCAAGGGTGGCAAGAAAGAAGGCATCTTCTCTTGAAGTGAGAGCCATTATCAGCATTCTTATAATTATAGAAGAGAATGAATTAAAATTTGTAAAAAATTAAGGATTCAATTTCTTGCTGGATAAAAACCACTCAACAAAAACAGGACTTTATTTATTTGTTTGTTTGTTTTTTTGTTTGGGGTACTAGGAATCAAATTTACAACCTTGCACTTGTCAGGCAGGCACTGTGCCCCTGAGCTGTATTTGGAAAAGACAAGACTTTAATGTTTTACCTCAGTCTATGTTTTTCATCTATGTCAGAATTTTTCTTCTTCAGGATAGGAAGAGGAGGTTGGCTCCCAGTTGTATTAAGAAATATAACTAATTGCATGAATTTGCATTGTCACTACATCAAACACCGTTATCTTTATAGATCAAGACACTAAGAGTGTCATTTCACGGTCACAGAGCCAGTGAGTGCCAGGTCTGGATTGGAAAATGCAGATGACACTGGACCCTTGCTTCACCCAGTTCCTAGATAACTCCCTTGACAAGATAGCTAGAGGTCAACAAGTCTGTGGATTCTCCTAGGGACGGGCTTAATTATTGACTGATGTAGGCTGATTGTTTTGGCTAATGGGAAGCCCCACTGCCTTCTCACCACCACACTGCCCTCCTAGCCTTTCTGTGCTCCTCACTCCACCTTAACACTCCAGGGCCTGGGAGGCTATGATACATGATTCACAGATTCTGAATAATTATGACTTTCACTGAGTTTCTTTTTATTTTCCACTAAGATACCCTGAAAAGAATAACTTCACTCCATCAATCCTGCCTGAACTTGTTCTAATCTGGCAGATGATTTTTCCTTGGCATGAAACTGCTTTAGGAGGTCACTAGACAGTGCTTGAAAAGAAAAGAAAAGAAAAGAAAAGAAAAGAAAAGAAAAGAAAAGAAAAGAAAAAGAATGTCTTTTAAAGAGGTAGAAGGAAACCTGAACTTGACAAGTGGGCAGAAAAAACGTTGATCCCTTCCTTCACATGCAGAGAATCAGTGCTTTCCTCAGCGGGAGGAATAGGGCAGGGGATTCATGGACTCCACCAAATTGAGAACTGGAGGTTGGGGCTCTCCTTGCCCATGAGAGGGGACCAGGTCATCCTAGAGAAACAAGAGACGTCCAGAAGGCAAGCTTCTGGCATACTACCTCAGTTTCACTTTTTTGCTGACGCTTCTTGGTAAAACTGTTAATAGATCGTGTTTTCATATTGGTAATGAAAGTTCATTGTGAATGCTAATAAGCCTGAAATCAAGAAAAAAAAGTCATAGCCTCTTTCCTTATGGATAAACGCAAAGCGAAAAACTAGAGATGACTCGGGTGTTGAAATGATTCTCAACTTCCAGGTGACTAAAGGCCTGTAAGCAGCATGAGCATAAATTACACGAGGGTACGTGCAGATGACACTAGATGTTGCAGGAAGCTACACTGATGTCCCTGTAACCAGAAGGGCTCACCTTCACCTCTGAAGCTACCTGTGACAAGATCTCAGGACCACTCAGGCCCAGACAGCCAGGAAAGGTGAATCTGGGTAAACCTGTTGTGTTAAATGCGTTAGCGCGACCCACCAGGATACCGCCATTCTCTTCTTTCCCGATGGAAGAAACAATTGCCAACAATTGTTCCCTATTTGAGACTGAGTATCACTGACTTCTTGAGAGTAGGTAAACGAGCAAGCTGGGCACAACCTTTTCTCATAAAATTGTGCAGACTCGTTCCTCACGCGTGAACTCGAGTTTTTCAATATCATCTCCTTTTGTCCCACCATACATCCGTCATTGATTCCTGCACGTTCCTAGATGGACAGAGTTCTGTGACAGTCTCCTGGAGCCTTCTTGGTCTTCTATTTTACTGCTAATTGGTTCAAAAACCCTTTGGGATTTTCTTTGCTAACAAGAGATGTTGACCTTGACAACCACATTCGCAAACCATGTCAACCAAGGTGAAAGGAAAACAAAGGGACAAAATCTAGCACAGGACTTTTCATACTCCTGCAGGCATTTTCAAGTGTCAAAAATTCTGTGATGAGTGGGGCGTGGTGGCAAATGCCTGTGATCTAATCCTAGCATGCTGGCAGCCTGAGGCAGGAGGGATCCAAGTTGCAGCTTAGCCTGGCAAACTTAGTAACTCAGAAAGACCCCGTATCAAAGTTTTTAAAAAATTAGAGATAGGAAAGTTGTAGCTCAGTGTAACAGTGCAGGATTCAATTCCCAGTATGGCTGGAACAGAAGACAAAAAAATGAAAAACCAAAACAAGGAAATCTAGTGGTACTATAACTTGGATCAAAACTGGAAACCCAAAAGCTCGTATGTTCAGAGGTGACGATTTTGAAAGGTGATTGGATCAAGGAGTTGCTGTATTCACCCTATTAATCCACTGACAAGCTCATAGTTAAATATGCTGTTAGGAGATTGGGCATGGTGAGAGAAAGTAGGTCACTGGGTCATAGTGCTGAAGGTATATTCTTTTTTAAAAAAATTATATTTATTAACTTTTTAAAAAAAATTTTTAAAAATTATATCTATTAAAACATATTAATATATTTTAGGTATTCATCATGATTGAACCTGTATATGACACAACTTGATTCTTTTTTTCTACTCCCTTATCCTCCTTATTAATAAAAGCTTTTTTTCTATTTTGTCTGAAGGGCATGTTCTTGCCCTAGCCCTTTCTCCTCCTTCTCCCTCTCTCCCTCTCTCCCTCTTTATCTCCCCCCTTCCTGGCTGCCATGAACTGAGCAGTTTTCTTCTACCATTTCTTCCTGACATGAAGTTTCTGCCTTGGAATCAGTCAGCCATGGACTGAAACCTCTGAATCCATGAGTCAAAATAACCCTTTTCTTCTTGAAGTTGTATATGTCAGGTATTCTGCCCCTGTGAGGGAAAACTGACTGATAAAAGAAGCCAAATTACTGGAGAAGCCCAGACAAGAATGTAAAGGAGCATGAATGTGTGACACAGGCAGTAGGAACGGCAGGGACAGAGGACCCAGACACGGTTGATGTCCACACCTGAGCTTCCAATACTGAAAGAGAAGATTAATAACAACTTGTCCCACTTCTGTCAGAATTCATTACATTAATGATTAAAAGTGACGTAGCCTAAGGGACCACACATCTTTTTTATTGTCTATATGTTTATAGTGTTGTAGAAGAAATGTTCTATTTTATTTTATTTTTTTATGCACTGATGATGAGAAATTATCTCACATTTCAAAACTGAAAAGGAGGGTATGTTTGGCCATCATGACAAACTCTAAAGCACTTATTCCATCTTATCCCTTCCTGTCTTGTTACAAAGCGAAACAATGACAGACACTACCTGAGTGTGTTGACCATTGTCTAAAACTGCAGCTCCAACCATGTCAGTTTCCAGCATGTACCCTTCAAACTGAAGTAGAAACCCCTTTCATAAAGGGCTCATCTTGCCCTTTCAGCCTTTTATTCCATGTTGGAACTAGTTTCTCAAGCTGTTCTCTGTATTTCCACTGCCCTGCTCCAAAATCCTCACCTATCAAAACTGAAAATTTTTCAAAGTCTCTCATTCACTTCTTGAGTTCTTCCTCTGGATAAAAACGCTCCCTTCTTTTTCCTTAAAATGCGAGTGTGCATGTGTGAGTGAGTTTGTGCGTGTGAGTACCTGGTCCACTATGGTTTGCATTGTAAATGCTGTGTGGACCACTTCTGTGCCTCAGTGTTGGCCCCATCCCAGAGGAAGCTGTCTTCACATCTGGAGTTTTCTGCAAGCCCTCGCCCTGCAAGTTCCACAGCTTTGGCAACATTAAATGCCTGCTTACTGAGACTACTTTTCAACTATAACTGGGTGGGAACTTCATCGCTCTCCTTGCCCCATTTAAAACTTACAAATGGTCACACAAAAGAAATTTCCCACCTTTAAAGAACAGAAAATTAACTCTGAGCTGATACACAAAATGTCCTGTTTTCCATCTATTTGGTACAGTCACAAACCTGACCCAGTCAAGAGCTTGACTTTTAATGCTCTGACTTCTCTATATTTTATTAGCTGCCTCCCTTTCTATTTTAAAGGATAAGACACCCCATGTTAAAACGAAGAATTTGGGACAGCCAGAGAGAATTAAATGGGAGCATAACGGAAAAGGACTTGATAAGTTCTCTTTATGCAAAGTATAGCGCAACTGGAGTTAGCCCAGATATCTATCAGTGTCTTTTATACTCAAGAAAACTGCCGCTGACTATGTTGCTAAATATGTGCACAAGGAAGGCTGAAAAGACCGATGTGACCAGCTGTCCTTTCTGCAGTGGATTTGAATTGAAGGCTGCTCTTTCCTTAGCAGCTGTACATGCTGTTTGCTGAGTTTGTGGCTATTTTTGATGCTGCTTGCTTCAAAAGGAAGAAAAAGAAGAGGAAGCAAGGGACAGTCACACCCTTTTTGACAGACCCATGTCCAACTGCTCTCTGTCCACCTTCCCCAGGCTTGCGACTGCAAATCAGCAAGTATTCCTACTTTTTCAGTTCACTTGCCGGGCTGGCTCCTTACTGATTCCACGTGTACATCAACCTCACGTCTGGATTAACAGAAACGCTGTGGCAGACAGTGTTTCAGTAAGCTTGCTTCCTCGCTCCCTCCCAAGGCTTCATTTTCTCTTTCCATCTAGTGGCTTGTTAATGGCTCCAAAGTGATACTTGGGAAACGGCCCATGAAGATGCATGTGAAGTCTGAGGCAAATCTGTGTCCTGGCCATGTGCTTACAGGACCTAGAATTCTGTCCACATTTAGGTCTTCTGCACCTCGGGACCTCTCCTGACCTGGCAGCCCTCTATGGGCACAGTCACCCATGGAGGAACTCTGCACCATGGACTGTATATTGCCTCTCAGGACGCAGAAAACAATAAGTACCAGTGGGGGTCTAATAATGAAGGAGATATTTGGCTTTAGGCAGAAGTGTATTAACATCTATTCCCTTCTATCTTACTGTCCTCATTGGGCTGACTTACCTAATATATCACGATTTCATGCAGAATGCCCCAACCTTTAGACATTATTCCCCTGTCCCACGTTGACTGACATCCAAGAATACACACTCCTGCCCACCAGGGTCCTTCTGTGGTCCTCAGATACTTAGCTGGGCAATTAACAGCAGCTCAAATGTTTTTCTGGTAGCACCTCCAGGGTTTTTCCTATCCAGCAAGGCCTCCCTGTGTGAAAGCAAGGGTGTCCTTGTGTTGCACTGTAAGCAGCTCTCGGTGGAAGCTTTCTAAAATACTAAACTTAAAAATGGACCAGAGGTATGATCTACCAAAGTCAGTTCTAGTCCTTATCCTTTGGGGGCTGAGAGGACCCACTGCGTAGGTATCAGAATCTGTCTTCTGTGAGCTCATCACATTTGG
Source organism: Dolichotis patagonum (assembly GCA_004027295.1). Classification (NCBI taxonomy): domain Eukaryota; kingdom Metazoa; phylum Chordata; class Mammalia; order Rodentia; family Caviidae; genus Dolichotis; species Dolichotis patagonum. Next base: position 64,450 of record PVJX010005703.1, on the reverse strand, counting down.
AAGCTACACATCTTCTCTCTCCTTCAGCTAAAATTGACCATATCAGGAAAATTAAAATAATATCTGCAGCATAGCTTTGTTATGAAAAACAAATAATTTAATATATGTGAAAATTAGACACTTAAATATAAATTAATCAAGCTATGAAAATTCATATTTATAAAACAAGTTTGTATGTAGCTTATAAACATTTCTAAAATCTACAAAATTCATGTTTTCTAGAATGTTTTAAATGGCCCAAAATTTCCCAGTTTGGGGGAGCTAGCAGACGAATTGTTTTGATTCATATTTTTATAATCTACCATCCTCTCTCCGATTGTGATCATGATAAAGATTTTTACAAATCTTTATCTTTCCTCAAAAATTTAGAGGTGAAAGGAAAAAAATATGTGGAACATGTAGGCATATTTTAGAAAAATATGAAGACTATTTCTACCTCTGATTTTAGAATACCAGCAGCAGACTGTCTATCTTTGGGAACTAACTTCTGTATACAATGGTCATTAAATAATTAGCAGGGAAACACCATATATATTTCAATCAGATGTTAGCATTCTGAAATGCACTTAAATACGCTCAATTGTACTACTTTTCTTTATGTATTTTGCGATAAGTCAAATCAATGAATTATATGTCAGCATCTATACTTAGAATGGTGTTAGAAAAAGTGTATTTCCTGTATTTTGTGAACAGAAGTCAACTAGACTATCACATCGTGGAGGCCAAGAAAACAACCACTTGATTTAGTAAATGCAGACTATGCTGAAATGCTAACGAAGAGCAGGCTTTGGGATTAGTGGGACCACACAGACAATTTAAAATGATTTTATATTTTCTTCAGTGAAGCAACTGAAACTTTAGTGGGTAAAGATAAAACACTAGCTTGTTATTTTTTTTTCAGTTTTTTGAGACAAGTTCTTACTATGTAGTTCAGACTGTCTCGAACTCGCAGCAGTCCTCCTGCCTTATCCATGGACTGCTGGGATTGTAGAGCAACCCCACCCTCCACCCCGCTGTGTAAAACCCCGCTGGTTTTACCCAGTTCCCTTTTCTTTCCATGGTACCATCCAAGTGATGAAAGTTGTCCTCCAATGGAAAACACAGCATTCAGCCTGAAATCCGGAATCCTCCTTGTGTGCTTACCAAAACCTCAGATAGATCTGATGAGCAAGTGCAGTGCCAGGCGTGGGGCTGATCAAGTAACTTCTCCCAATCTGATGCATTCAGAAATATCTTTTTTTCCCAGAAAACCAAATACAGCTCCCAGCACTGGTTGCATTAGTTGACCAGATCATCAAGCTCTACATTCTCAGGTGCTACGAACTTTCTCTAATAGCTTTTCACAGTGGGAGAGACAGCAAAAATTAAAATGTAGATATTGGTCCCACATCACTTCATGCTGTCACTTTGGTGTGATTCACTAAGCTGATGCTCTGACTGTACTTTAAATGAGACTCAAACTTCCCTTTAGAGTTGTGAAGCCTGTCTCAACCCTCCCCCCGAACTGCTTTCTAAAATGACCTAAATGTTTTATGCTGTGGCTTTGGGTGGAGGGTATGGGGATGATGATAAATCCCTCTCAGGCAATATTTCTCTACAGGCCTCAGGCTAATGGTAAGAATAAAACCACAGGACAGAAAAATCTTTCTGCCTGAATGTGCTGCATTTTAAAATATTTTGTTATGAATATTTTTCTTCTACAGCTTGTGGCTATTTTTTGTTTCCTTGTTTTGGTTTTTAAGTAGAAATAACAGAAATGCCCAGGAAGAAACTCCTCTTTGCAATATGTATATACACAGGCATGCATTTTTATCTTGAGGAGAATCATCTTGTGATTTGTAAAGTCTTAATTTGTTGACATGTATTTATTTTCTACCTTTGGTAAATTTCTTCACTATATTAAATCATTTGAGTAAAAAAATTTTTTTTGTTGGCAAGAGACAGGCTCCTAATGCAAATTTGCTTGACACTGTAAAGGAAATTGGTTGTTTGTGTGCTCAGGAAACAGAGAGGTGGGTTTCTGCTTCAAGTAAGGTAGTGACTTGTGATCGGCTTCTCCTTCTGTCTTTCTTCCTTCCTGTAGCTTCCGTAGGTGAGCCTGATTCCACCTTCATAAGATGGGCTTACTCTATGGAGGCAGGATTTAGAGCAAGAAAGAACCTCAGACTCACGGAATATTTCAAGCCAAGCTGTAAGTAGCCTTCTTGCCTCAGGTCCCCAACCATGGGGGATTGTCTGTTGTCAAAGGACTGTTACTTTTGACCTTGGTCACAACTTCCCCTTCCCCCTTAGCTGGAGGGGGCAAGGCATAGGCACTATCTCTTAGGGGTCAGTCAGAACTTCAGGGAATGGGAGAGGGGTGCTACAAACAGAAGAATGGGGATGCAAATATGCACTGCCAACACAAGTGGCAGCTGTGTTTCTGCACACTCACCGTTGGGCTTCTCAGTAGAGTCTGCCTAGAGCCACGTTCCCAGAGGTAAGCCACGCTTACCGATGACTGTTCCTACCAAGGATGCTTCGCCATTCTTCAGCACGTGGGGTGCTCTTTAATTATTTCCCCTATGTGAGCAGCCTGTTCTCTCTGCATCAGGAGGTGAGTGAGACTTTGCTGTCCGAGGCCAGTGGGTAGTTATGATGATAGAAGATCATAGCTGTAGAGAAACAAGTTTTGCAGTCATTGGAGCACAGGTTTGATATGAGAAAATGCAGGTCTGGATCTTCTGATCTTTGTAACTCACTAGTTTTAGGACCCCAGCTTTTCCAGTCTTCTGTCTTTATTTCATTGAGTTACGGTGAGGACTGACCGAAACACACACAGCATACAGCTTCCATCATAAATCCTGGTGACAGCTGAGCTCTAAATAAGCAGCAGGCATGATGATGATCAAGGGTATTCCTTTCCTTCTTCTCTTTCTACACTTTCAGTGGAGAATGAAGAGCAGCAAGTTGGGAGAATGAAGCCATCTTGAATTGAAAACGGGCAGCACAGTGATATCTGCTCTGTGACGTGGGGCGCCAGCCGCTTCACACAGGAGCTTTGTCCTCTCACTTCATCTTCAAAGCCCCCGCTGCGTTCCTCGCCATTAATGCCCAGTTTTCAGCTGGGAAAGATGACGCCCCATGGGATTGTGATTGTATTGGGTCACGTAACTGGAAATTCACAGAGACAGGATTCAAACATAGTGTTTCTGACTCTGGATTTTGTTATTTCTTAATTATGCCACACTGTCAAGGCCCGTTTTTCTGAGAACTCAGCGTGTGCCTGCACATGGTCCTGCTAGTCAGATGGTGTAATGGGTAAGAGCAGTAACCTGGGAACACCCTGCGACATCTCATTAGGTCACTAAGGTTTTGAATGTTTTTGCCAGGAATTATCCCAGAAGGTGATAATAACTGGCAAACTGTGATTGTCTGTGACAAGAAAGAGGAGAAAAAAAATTAAAAAGAAGAGAGAGAAGATGAGGGAAAGAAACAAGAGGAGGAAGGTTAGATGAGAAAACTTAACTGCCTGCCTGATTAGAATGAGAAGGAGCCAAGATTATTGTTCAATTTGCAGTATTTTTTGATAAAGAAAAATTGTTTATCCGTAGTCAAAGGCATTAGGCATTAGCTAGAAAATCTAAAAAGAAGAAATGTGGTAGCATCCATTTTAAGAATAATTTGTTTTTGTCTGTGAATCCTTTCGATCTTAACCTTTGGAATATGATACCCTTAGGAGTTTTTATATAGGCAAATTTATTTTCTTATTTAGTTTATTTCTTTTTCATTGCAAAATCCTCAACTTTCAAATGATATACCTTATTACTTAATATATCACCCTACATGCTCAATACTGACACAGAATTTCACTTTTAGTATTATCCCAAACCCAATTTTCAGCTTCCTTCACTTTGATCTGTATTCTGACAGTTTTTAGGGGAGAGTTTTGCAGATCATTTGAAGATAGCAGCACACACACACATTGAAAAACGTCAAAGATGCGGCTATGAGATGAACTCACAAACTCGTTATCAAGAATCTTTATTTTTGTTTAACTTTTATCTTTGGATTCTCAGCCATTATCTTGCCTAGAAGTGCAGGCAAAAGTCAGGAAATAGACACTGAACTAAAGAGATTCAGAGTGCAGTGCTGAGGAGAGGAAGGCGAGGCAGACGCCGAGGACCTCTGACGTGGAACAGCTCCTCAAATGCAGGAGAGGAGGCACTGAGATGCACACTGTCAAAGCCAATAGAAACTGAAATGTGAATTTCTGGATTCTGGTCCAGCACACTGAAATCACCTAAGATCTGGTACATATGGATGCAAACGCCTTACCTAACACAGTGCTCAATATGTATTCCGCGGAAAGCTAGAATCCACTGAAAGATTTAGGCTTTTCAGAAACATACATATGCAGTAGAAGCCAGTTCTTTGGTTGAGTGAGATTTTAACTTCACAAGCTCAAAATCCTCCATGCAGAACATGGTACCACCCCCAAGGAACAATTGCATTCTGCCATTTACATCTGCACAAAACACCTTTAAGCTCCCCTTCTCTCCATCTGTCTAATCAACAAGCAACCTCTTTCTCCCTTTCTAACCCACCTCCCCATTGAGATTTTGCTCAGCTTCTGGCCTTCTTGAGAGTTGGAGGCACAATAAAACTTTTTCTTTTTGTGAAATCCTGTGCTCACAGTACTGATTTCTATGGGTACAGCACAGCAAGCCCTCTTGGAATAACAGTATAAAAAGTTTATAAGTTGCTGTTTTGACTTGTTGCTGTCCACACAAGAAAAAGAAACCTGAACAAAGTGAAAATCAACAGCTTTTCACAAGTCCACAAAAAAAATATGATCACAGAGTAAACGGCTGCACCCAGCATGAGAGAGGCAGGCAGGCAGATTCTGAGAGTCCTGGTATAGTGGAGCAGGAGCCCAGGGACAGAGACCTCAGGGGACCCAGTGCCCAGCAGAGGTTAACACATTGCTGGGCGCCAGTGTGGGCAAATCTACAAACCCGGTGATGGGGGAGAGCACATTTTTGTGAATCTCATCTCCCTCCAGAAGCCCTATAAATTTCTCATAGAAAAATATCCTCTTGTCTCCAACAAGGTTTTGTTCTTTTCTTTTTTGGAGTGGGAGTAGGCAGGGATGGAACAGAATGCCAGAGCACTGCGTTTCTAATAAAGCCTATCTGCTGAGGGCTCCTCAGGGTTAGCTGACTGGGGTAGGGCAACTCCCAGGGCCAGCCATTCTTAGACTTCCTGGCTCATCCAAGGGAAAACAGACCACAGCAACGCAAAGCTGAGGAGCACTTGTGACACGGGCACTGACTCAGTAACAGGCTGAGACCTAATCACAAGACTATCCAGACTGAAAAGTGCTAGAAGAAAAGTTTTTTTCAATAAGAGATTCTCTTTTGTCTCTCTCTATCTCTGCCTTTCTCCCTATCCTTCTCTGTCTCTGCCTCTCTTCTTTTCTTTTGAGGGTCTAAAAGTTAGAATAGCTGAAGTAAAATGAGAAAGTCTTCTTTGAAGAAAGCTGAGGGTTTTTCCAAGATCCAAGTGGAAAAGTAAAGGGTGAAAAGTAAAGTTCTGCCACCCTTTATCACCTGTCCCTCTCTTCCTCTCTGGCTCTGTCCCTGTCATTGTCTCATCTTCCTGCCCCATTGCACTTGTTCCCTGGCTGTGATGTGGGCACCCTAGGTGTTCCTTGCCTGAAAGGACGTTTAGGGACCCCCTGCACCTGCAGTTCTCCTCGGTTACTATTTGCAGGCTCACTGATTTCTACTCAGGCTCATGTTCAAATGTCACCATCGAGCATTCCTTCTTCAATGACCCAATGGTGTTTCTAGTTTCTATTTCCCTTACCCAAACCTAACTGTCCTTATAGCCATTACCTCTCAAGTTGTGTAGACTTTCCTGTTTATTTATTTTCTCTTTTTGCCCAAGAGTGCCCCATGGTAGGCATTTAGTATTTGCCAAATATTTAGAAAAATAGAGTGAAGGACGGGTGCTGAGTGGTACCCAAATCTGCCACTCTTAAACATGTTTCCTTGGATGTCATTACAGATTTTGTCTAGATATCCCTCTAAAGCCTCATACAGTCTTCGATGGAGTTTTTTGGAGATGACTGAGTCTAGAATGTGTGATTCTGGGATTAATGGTGTGTGATTAGTAAATTGGTCCACTGATTGGTTTGGCTCTGCCCTAATTCCAGCAGTACAGATACAATACAAAAGGGACAGAAAGATGCTGTTAAGGTCCTTTGCTGCTTTTGCTGTCTTCTGTCCATCATCATTTGTTCTCCAGAAACCTCTACAAACTGAGTAACTGAACCCTTCTTCCTTTAAACTTTGGGTCTCCAGTATTTTGTCTCAGTAACAAGAGAAAAGAAACTGAGACAGACCAATGGATTATTTTCTGCTAAAAACCAGCAAAGAAAGGAAAAACTGTAGAATCAAGGTTTTCCTTTTGTAAAGAAGATTTACAGCTTGTATTCCTCTTGAGATGAGGAGGAGAAAGGCTCAATAGCTCTTATTAATAGAGAAGGTACAGCATTAAATCTGCACATGTACTCTCCAACTCTTGTTTACTATATGTTTGCCACTCTCCTTGCCATGAATTTCATTTTTTTTTTTTTTGGTCCAGAACCCCAATCCTTTTCTCTCTTAACCTAAGACAGTGTCTTAACCTGAATCCTAAACACTCCTTTAAACTCACCCAGTTACTGATCTCTAGGTACTCCTACGTGTTACATGTGTAACACACGTATTAATAAACTTCTTTGTTTTTTCCTGTTTGTTCAGTCTGATTTACAAGGACTGGTTTAGAGAATATGGGTGGAGAAAGACATTCTTCCTGTCCTCAAGTAGCAAGTTGCTTTGGAGACCAGTTTCTGTCTCACTTTGGTCTCTTAGCTTTCTACTTTTTGTGTATCTTTGCATCATTCCTTGTATTCTTTCAACCAGTTTCTGACACTGCTATTTAGTGACTTTGGGAAACATATGGCTCCGTGACAGCTTCCCACATTCAGCTCTTCTAAAGGAACTACTCCAGTGGTGATCTCTGTTTCCGCTCTACATCTTAGCTCAGAATTACTATTTGTCTAGCAGGAGTTTTCAAAGGTTTTGATATTTGTGGGTTGTGGCATGGGAAACTGACTCTGCTAATCTACTCTGTGTAGATTGGGATCCTTCAGAAAGTAATACAGAAAGGAGAAGACAGATGATTGAAATGTAACTTGTCCTCATAAGATTTTGGCTTAAGGAAACCCAGAAAGGAAGTAATGCTTATTACAAAAATCCCTTCTCACTCAGTGCATGGAGGCACATCACTCAGACTTTCCAGCTGTTTTCCATAGCAGATATTCCGATCACCATCCTTTCAGAATGGTTAACCAGACATTTGCAATGTTATGCCAGACTAAGTAAAATGGAGATTCAATCTTGATGACTGCCTTAAAAATTGGTATACTTTCCTTTCTGACATGTTGCATTTGGGTAAAGTTGAGTTTAGAGTGCAATCGGGTGGGCTGAAGAGTTCCAGGAAGGAGACTTTGAGAGGAGGGAGGCTTGAGGTCGCCCATGGTGAAAGATAGTCTGGTGAATGGAGAGAATATTGTCAACAGATAGACATGTGATTATATACTGTCACTGCTTCTTTTTTGTCACTGAAACAAAATACTGGATACCCAGAGTTAAAGGAGGGAAGGTTTATTTCAGCTCATAGTTTGTAGAAGTTTCAGTCTATCACTAGCTGGTTCCAATGCAGGGTGCCAAGGCAGAGGAGCATTGCAGAGGAGAAACAGTCCACAGCATAGCAGGCACGAGGGGGTTAAAGCAGGCAGCAGGAAGCAAAACAACAGTCTACCTTTCCCTTTTATCCCATCCAGGCTACCAGCCTTTGGGCAGTGCCACCCACCCACACACCTAAGATAGGAGTTCTGTCTATGTTAATTACAGTCAGTGGGCTAATTAGGTACCACTCACCCTTAATCCCAGTATCACACACCTTAGATCCACCCAGCTCCAAATAACCCACCTAAGAGTGCATGCAGCTTTGCAGTGACATCTAGATACAAATCATAACAATATCTTCACATGTTATAGAAAGAGATTGTTCCTTCCTTGTTTGAGATATAAAAGGGATGTGGGAAAAGTGGGCCTGGAAAATCATTAGGGATTGCAGCATGGAAGGCTTCACTGACAGCTAAAGACTTTGGATCTAACAGACCTCAACACTAGAGACTCTAAATTCTCACAGAATTGAGTGAATCCACTTCAGAAAGATTTTCTACTACTGTAATGTCTTAGAATATATAGGCTGAGATTTTCTTGGGCTGCTGTAGCAAAATACCACAAACTAGGCGGTTTAAACAATCGGAATGTATTATTTCCAGTGTGGAGGCTGGGATGCCTGAGATCAGGCTGGAGCTGATTTGGATCCTGGTGAGAGTCCCCTGGTTTGTGGAAGTGTGCCTTTCCCTGATGTGTGCATAGAGGGAAAGTGGAGGAAGCTAAGTAATCCCATTGGCTGAGACCTACTCTTGTGTCATCACCCAAATGCCTGAATACCAAATATCATCACTCTAGGAACTAGATCTTCAACCTATGAATCTGGGAACACGAAGGTGAAAGGAATAAACACCGAGTCCACAATAGAAGAAAATCCAAGTAAAATAAAGAATAAAATCAGTATTACGACAGCTTTAAAGTCATCACCAACCTGTCGAGGGTCTATTCTCTGCATGAGTTCATGTGACTTTGAGGGACCTGGCACCTCAAAATCCAGATCTGAGCATTTAAGGAGAAACTCCAACACTGCAGGGACTCTTCTTACTAGAGTTCCGCTCAGCACTAGGTTTTTTTGCTAGTGCTTTCTGCATGAGTGAAATACAAACCACTATTCAGACCTAGAATATTTGCCCTTGTAATTTGCCGTCCTCCATGCTCCACTATGGCTCCCAAATTTCACTGACTGCTGTTCAAGAGGTTTATGAACCAAGAAGAAAGCCTATTGCTCCAAAGCCATCTCATTTATAGACAACATAAAGCAGAGGTTTGCTCTTGTCCTGCAATATCTAAATAATCTATCCCCCAAAATGAAATAATAAATCTCTCACGCGGCTCTTTGCTTTGTTTTTGGCTTCGACTTTGCTTCAATCATCTCATCTGGCACAACTGGATCAAAATCCAAAAATAATCTGTGCGTGAACAATAAACCACAGGAAATGGAAGAGAATACTTATTCTCCAAGCTCTAGACACCTTATACATAATTCATTTTAAAACTTCAGAAACTCTGCAGAGACAGTGATGTCTTCACTATACAGATGAGGAAAGTGAGATTCAGTTTTTTGTCTGTCCCCACTCCTGTGCTGGTGTTTATGTTCCCCAAACTGTTTCCAAAAAGATGGTTGCATTGAAATGGGCAAGATTTTAGGTTGATGTTTTTAAAGAAGCCTTTGCAAAGCCTTAAAATTCCTCTTATGTCAGAATGTCGCAGCACCGCTTAATAGCCTCTCCTCATTCAAAGGCAGAAAAGGGTTACTGTGGCTCATTACCAACAAGGTGACCCAGGGTGACTCATCTGGGTCTTTCTGGAATGTTCGAGTTCTGTAACTCAGGGCCTGGTCTTCTTTTTGGCGTAATGCTCCTGCATATGCTTTTGGCATCTACTGCACTGAAGTCAAGCCTCTGCTTCCTTCCTCATTAGTCTGCACTACGTTTTCAAAGGAAGATAAAAATTTTCATTGAACTTTGATCATTATGTCCACATCCCTCAGCGAATAACTGATACTCTTCTGTATAATGAACCAAGTTGATATCTTAAAGGAGCCAGATTCTTACACTGAAGTTGATACTGAACAAATAATATTTTTGAAAATAGAACAAGATAAAGTTCTTTGCAAGAATCCCAAATCTTTCCCTTTTATCCTCTTATGGAACCTAATAAAACTGAAAGCAACAGCAGGTTTGCAGTGATATTTGCTGCATGTGTGATTTGGAGATCTTACACGACGACCAATTATTTTCTCCAGCGTGTAGAATGAATAGTAGAAATAGCAACTTAATTCACTGAAGCATGAGCAAAGTGGTTGAGTTTCAGATAAAGCGAAGATTAGTACTTAGTATATTTGATAAGTACCTGTTGGATTACACTGACTGTTTATACCCGTGGATCACACGTTGCTCTTCCTGGCCTATGAAAGTAGTTGGTGAAGTACGATAGCAAATAGACTCCTAGCTGTAAAGTTTCACCTGCAAATCCACTTTTATTTTTTCCAGCATTTATTGTCCATGTACATTTCTTTTTTTTTTTTTCAAATAAATACTAACTTTATATCCTGGATTTCTTCACATGAAACTATAAGGATACTATAATTATTTATGAAGAAAATCAAAATGATATATTAAGGACGCTGTAGAGTTTAAGGCTCTCCAGTATGTAACCTATTCATGGGCAATCCTGAGAAGTTGTGCTAAGATGATTCCTCCTATGAGTTTGCTGTATGTAAATTTTTGGAATATTCAAACCAGTTCACATTCAGTTCTTTACAATATTGTCCGTCTGTCTAGTAGCTAATTGTTCATGTGACTTTCAATACCACAGAATAACAGTGATCCGATGTGAATACATGTTTTCTTCCTCTGAATTTTTAAACTAGGTCTATATGAAAAACCTAACAATGCTTTAAATGAACCATGCTAGTAGCTGAACTGGACGTTTCTTGATGCCCTTTCCTCTTCCTCTTTCCGCAAGTCCACAGCTGTGCACCTTGGGCTGAATTAACTTTTTGGATCCCTGCTGAAAGGATGAACCTTGATTTAGCCCAATGCCTATGTTCCAGTGGTTCTGGGATTAGCCATGGTTTCTCATTTGATGTAATTTGAACCAGAAAGACTGAGATGTTTGCTGAGACATTCTGCAAGAGAAGATACAGCTTTCTAATTGGGAGACTACCAGAAAAGAGGATTTCTTTCTCTGAGAAGTGTGCTACCAACTCCAAGTTTGGTCTGCAGCGGCTAAATTGCTACCAAGAGGGCCCCGTCCTAGAGATGATGACCACACCCAGAGACAGGTCTCTGAGAGAACTGTGAAGAAACTTGGAGCTTCTAGGTCAGGCTTCTGATTAGATCTACCATTAGTTCATTATATTAATGCATATATTGCCCTCTTGCTCAGACCAAATTGTTTCATTCTGCCTCTAACAGTAAAAACTGCTAATAGATGCAACACCCGAAATACCTCAGAGACACACATGCCCTTCATTTTGATGATAGTTTTCTCTATGAATCTTTCTTAGAGTCTTTGTCTTTCTCTATGAATCTTTCTTTTCCTTTCTTTCCTTTCCTTTCCTTTCCTTTCCTTTCCTTTCCTTTCCTTTCCTTTCCCTTTCCCTTTCCCTTTCCCTTTCCTCTTTCTTTCTTTCTTTCTTTCTTTCTTTTTTTCTTTCTTTCTTTCTTTCTTTCTTTCTTTTTCTTTTTTTTTTGTGCCAGTAATTGAACTCAGGGCCTCACTCATTCCAGGCAGACACTGTGCTGCTGAGTCATATTCTCCGCCCTCTCTTTGGATTTTTCAATAGCAGAAAGTCTTAACTTTTTCTTAGATTTCCCAGATATAATTTAGACAGGATACTTTGTAGAGGTTCTGAGATTGTGTAGCTCAGCAAGTGTTCACTGAGCACGCACTGTGTTAAAGCCCCTCTCCCTTCCTCCATTTTCTATGCTTTTATTGTTTTGATGTCTGCGTGGCTACCAGTTCCCCTGGAAGCTGAGTTTGTTTCTCAGTGCTGTGATAAGTAATTATTCAAGAAGTCAGTCCTGACAGGATCCAAGTAGACACATAATGACATAGTATTAGCCCTTTAAGAATATAATCTCTTTTTGTGTTGCTGGAGAGGGGACTGCCAATAGTTGAAGAAAACATAGTGCTGTTAAATACACGAGCCACTTTTTTAATCTGACAGCCTCATTTTAAAGATTGCAAAATTGATCCTAAAGGAAGTTACATGATTTCTCCAAGATACACAGTAAATTTCAGTTATAAAACAATTCCTTTTTTGTGTGTGTGTGACACTAGAGATTGAAACTAAGGCCTTCATAGTGAGCTATATCCTGAGTTCTCCCCTCCCTTTTAAATGTTTTTTTAAATCCTGAGACAAAGCATCACTAAACTGTCAAATTGCCTGGCTGGGTTTGCTCTCCAGATCTCCATCTCTGCCTCTGGAGTACCGGGATTACAGGTGTGTGCTGCCTTATTTCTTAATTCACAGTTCAGTGACCTTTTGTTATGGTAATAACTACAACTCTAGTTTTTCAGATTTTAATTTTTCAACTCAGTTTGGTCTGCAAAAATCTAATCAGAAAGCTAGTATGAACTGACTTTTCTATGAAATTTCTACCACTTTCTATTTTCAGACAGGCTAGAAATACTCTGTGAACAGTCTTTCTCATGAGATTTTGGCATCTGTCTCTTGCTATGATCAGAAATAAAAGGTTTAGAGATTGGAGAAAATGAACCAGCAAAACATACCTGAGAAGTTGTAATTTTAAATACACATGGGAACTTTTAAACACGAGACCCAGACCTTGATACTGCCCAAGCCCTAATTGATTTTCACCTCAACTGTTTGCCCTGACCTGTCCTATTTCACAGGAGTCATTTGTTGAATTCAAAGAGATATATGTTGTGATAAGACTTTTGAAACTAAGATGAAAACATTTTTGGTTTCTGTCTGTGAGATTCAGGAATGATTATTGACGGATCTCCTCCCATATGAACATACTTCCATTAAAAACCTATGAGGTCTTCTTGGAAGCTGATTTCGTTTCTCTGTGCCATGATAAGTAATAATTCAAGAAGTCAGTCCTCACAGGATCTAGGTAGACAGATAGTGATGTAACATTAGCCTTTGGAAATATAGTCTTCTTTTGTATTTCTATAGTCCTTACTATGGATTTTTACCCCAATTTCAGGAGTACAGTTTGTTTGCTTAATATTAGTAGTCATTATAGTAACATCCTTTGTTGTGACTTATTGTGTGCATTGTTTCATTGTAGAGCCTGATGTACAATTAATTGTACATAATATTAATTCTCTTTGATGCTGTATGTGACTATGTCTGTAAATAAGCATTGTTTATCTATTTGTTTTCCATTACTGATAAAGAATACTTTCTTTTAGTAGCTGTGTTGTTTATTGAGAGTGGGGATTTAGCCTTGGCCACCCTTGTCTATTTTCTGATCAGCGTGCTCTTCCATGAGGGATCAACATGGGAAATGTAGCATCCACAGCCCACGAATCCCTCAATCTAGAGAGTTTTCACCATGATAAAGTAGTGGGGGCTGCAGTTGCCTTCTCTACCATTCAGCATTCCCTTGGGGATTGTAGTTGCAGAATTTTAAGGAAGAGAGTACTTTTAAGTTGCTTCTACAAGTTTAGTTTTGGGAAAATCAATTGTATGAATAACTAAAAAGACTTTATTTGAATAAGGAACAGGAGGCACAAGCTGTAGAATGAGCAATAACAACAAAAACAGCAATAACAACATTCCATACTTACCAGCATTTTATGTAGATGTTTTATACGGCACAGGAAATTCTAGACACTTAGGTAATAAAGTAGATAGATATTAATATATGTACATATTATTTAGTTATTAGTTATTAGTGCTAAATACATTAAGTAATAATAAATCACTCTGAAAAGTTTAAGACAGGAAACAATCTGATTTTAAATTTCATTAAGGTGAAAAATATCCATAAAGAAATAAAAAAGCATTTTATATTGACAAGTATTTTGGAGTTAATCCAAATAACTTGGATTCTGTCTTATTTGACCATCGTTATTTTAAAAAGAAGTTGTAAGCACTGCTGTCTGTATTATTTAGATATAGGAAGAGAGCCACAAGACACTGAGTTTTTCTGAGTGAGACTCTTTGAACAATACATGTCGGAACACATCTGCTTTAGATGCATTACAGCTGCTGCTGATGTGATACAAACTACTGAAGGTCATGCCAACAATTTGTTCTATGGTCCTGGCACCTTCAATGATCCCTTAGATTGTGTCTTAGTACCATAAGCTAAGTAACACACCTGAGTGCTTTATTTTTAAGTTCTCACAATACAAGTTCATTTCACTTGCTGGTTTTACTCATTTGAAAAGCACCAGCAGTGCCAAATCTTGCTTTAAAAGTCTCCCTAGTGGCAAGAGGGGGAGCTTCAGCCCGCATCCTCCAAAGGATTCTGATGAACAGCTGTTTGCAGGGCTGCTGGTTTACCCTGTTTACCAACAGCAGTGTATTCAAGGGGACGCCAGAGGGACCCAGAGAGAACTTGACTCGGGGGTTTTAGAGCCTATTTTGCATCTCTGTTTGGACCCTAGAGTCCTAGCAATAGTTTGTCCTCCTACGCCCACCATACCTAGATCTTCTTTGTCATGAGGAAACTCCTGTAATTTAACTTACAACCTATGGGATTAAACAATAGACCTCACCCATTTTCTTGATTTACAGGCATCATTTCACTTCTCTTTATTCTGTTTTCAGAAGACCCAAGTACTGTTGCCTTTGGTGGCTTGGAACTTGATAGCACCCTCAGTTTGAGCAGATGCAGACCCTCTGTGGTTGAAGCACATGTTCATCTCATTTATAATTTGCTTATTCAATACATACTTATATTGAATATTCCGCTTGACATGTGTTCAGCCATTAACTCCTAGGGCTCTAAAGACCCTGGGGAGGATGCACTGGGTGGGTCATCCACACATTCTCCATTGTATCCACGCAGGCTTTATGAGCCAGAGTTTTCATGTGATTCTTCCTCTGAGACTTATTTCACTGGAAACCACATTTTTCTTTGTCTTTGCTCCTGTATAAAGCAGACAGCTATAGCTGACCTGTGTATATTTAGAAAATACAAACCACATTTGATTAGAGAAATTACTTTGCCAGGATTTTATGCAATTTAATTTGATTATTCACATTAATCCTCTGTACATTTCTAGTGTTCTTATGTAATTCCTTAAGATTTTTCTTGCACAACAAATAATATCTGTGTAGTTTGGTAGGTGGTTTACTAATATCTGTTTATTATCATCTTTAAATTGTCATAATTCAGTTGAATTCAATTGAATTGAATTTCTTCCAAGATTTTTTTTATGTAAAAGATTATCACAGCTTTTATTGTTTCTGACAAGTAGTTTATTTTATTTCCACAATTTATCAGTAACGTACACTAGAGCATTTTGGAGGTAACAGAAATATTAAAACATGAAACACCTATTACAATTGTGGCTGGCTACTGGTAACTATTTTGGTTTGTTTGCTGTGCTTTTGGTTTTTGTGTTTTTTAAAGTATACGAAGAGAAAACATGAGAAAAGTAGATTAGCATTTCATGTTATAGTTTTTATATTTAGTCACATCCTGTTTATCAGAATATTTTAAGACAAATTAAATCTACCACTAATTTATGAAGAAGTAAAGCTGAACTGTAAAGCTTCTGTTTCAGTTTTGTGAGATAAACAATAGGGAGTCCCCATTCCTGCTTCCTTCTGTGCCTTCCTCTTTTCCGAGGTATGCATGCATCACCTCCATTTGCTACGGTGCTCTTTATTAAGAAACTTAGAGACTTAATTAAAGGAGTTGACAGCAGCTGGAACGGGGCCAATTCGGAGATTTCAAAGGAAGATCTTGCTGGGAGGTGATTCAGGGCAGGGGCAGGAGGTGAACACGGGGCCTCTGGACCCCTGGACCTGCTTTCTCTGCTTCCTTTGAATGGCAGAAGCCCCAGGAACCAAGCCAGTGGAAGAGTAAGGGTGGTGAGGATCAAACGTTTTGAGTCACAATTTGCCCGATTCAACACAGAAACTTTTATATTACAATTCAGATTTCCATGATCCTAATTTTCACTACCACCTTTTCATGCTTGAAGTATATCCCTGTTATTCATGGATTTGAAAATTCCTTTTGTTTTATGTACTTATCTTCTTCTAAAATGTGACTGTGTTTAATTCTATAAACATGGCATGCTGTTTCACAGTCCTGTATGTTCAGAAATTCTACTGGCTCGGCTTGGAGCACATGTTCCCCCTCCGCTTAATGCAGGGATCACTGCCATGTGTCATCGCTGTAAGTCATCCCTGCCTCTAAAGGGTTAATTATATGCCATCTGAATCCTTATTACGTGGCATCCCTGCCTCTAAAGGGTTAATTATATGCCATCTGAATCCTTATTACGTGGTATATATATTGTTTATGTATTTTTTCACACCGTATAAAGGATTGCGAATTCTTGATATGAAAATTTAAGTTCTGAACTTTTGGAGCACTGATATGTAACTACAAGTGGAAGATAACACATATGATCTCGTGGAAGTTATAGTCAAACAAGGGACACTAAAATACTGTATGAAATTATTTTTGGCCCATGTGTATAAGATGTATATAAAACATAAATAAATTTCAGGTTGAGATATGGGCCCTACCACCATTATATCTCCTTGTGTATACACAAATATTCCTCTGAAATCTAAAATCCAAGAGTTCAGAACATTTTGAATAATAATTAACCTACATTAAGATTTATTTCTGTTTGCCAGAGAGTGATCCATACCATGCATACCTTCCCCACATTTTATGCTCATTTACAAGGTAATAATTTAACTCTGTGTGTGTGTGTGTGTGTGTGTGCGTGCGCGCGCATGCACCTGTGTGTGTCTGTGCATGTAATTACTGTCTATAGTTATTTAAATTGTCCAATTTTTAACACTAATTTCACATCTGTCACAAAATATTATATCTCCAACTTATTTTCAAGTGAAAAACCTGAGGCTTATAGAATTTTGCTCAAAGAAGTAGCATTTCCAAGAATCCATAGAATGGAAAACACAGAATTCCAGTCAAGAATTAAATTATGGTCAGTTCATCCTCCAAGTCCAAGGTCCTTTAAAACCACACTATGCTCACTTCCTGCAATTTACTACATTTAGAAAAACTATGCTTAATTGTTCATTGAATTAACAGAGTAATTAATTTAAAAACTTGTGAGTATTCTCAAGTCATGATCAAGTGAGGGAGATCTTTATTTCTAGAAATAACAGATTCTAGGAGGTACAGCTATTGCATCTTTTTCTGGTTTTCCTGAAAATTCTCTAGAACAGGTGCTGTGTGGATATGAATTATAGAATCTGCAAAACACTGAGTGAACCTCTTTATTTCACATACACAGGGCGAGGCCTGTGGAGTTAGAGGACATGTCTCACTAAGTGCCAGAAAGGAGACTAGTACAGAAGGATGGTGACTATAACTGGTGTTAATCTGAATTCACAATGCTAATGGCACCAACAAACACTTTGGTTAGTACTTACTCTCTCTTCCCTTTATCACTGGGAACAATGTAGTCTTTCATTTTTCTGTATTTCTTTTTCTATTAAGCAGAATCACTAGTTGATGACTTGTACTCTTTTTGTTATAAAACGTCTTATCTTCACTCTGTATTCAGCTTGAATTTTGGGTGAGTCTTTGATGCTAAGTACAGGCATAGAATCATGGACAAACATTCGTTGTACCCTTCTTTGGTCCCAAACCATTAAGTGAGATTTCTGTCCTCTAAACATTTGATGGTAACTACAACAAGAATATGCATTAGGGTTAGCAATGAATACTACACATCTAGCTTCTCCTAATAGTGTTCTGGCTGCATGTAATGGACCACTGGTTGTCATGGAGATGGAAGGTATTTCAGTGAGGGCAAGAGGGAAGCAAAGGATTAAAAGTATTATGGTGTAAGAAGGTGTTTAGAGACACAGCCAAGGCGGAACCCAGGAGCCTGCACAAAGAAGCAATTCACCTGCCCTCTTGGTAAGCGCCTCCCTTGGGCGTGATCCAGGAGGAGACCCAGTAGTGTCTCCTGAACCTACTGGTGAGCGGTGAGCAGGCTTGGAATCAAACATCCTAACCCCCTCCAAACAGTCCCCCCGACCGTTAGCAACTGGGGAGAGAGGTCTGAGCATCTCTTGACAGGATGACTGTATGCAACATAGCAAATATAGGGGGTCTCCTCTATCTTCTCTTTGAAAGCAAGTGTTGTTTTCAGTTTTGTTTCATTATGATTATTTGTCTTGCTCTATTCAATATTCTCTTTAGATTGATTTTATAATGTTCTGTCTTTGGTTTGATTTTGCTATACTTAATTGACTAGACAACTATTGTGAAGATAATGAGATATAGGATGGTATCTGTTACTGTTATCCCAGTAACCTGCTGTGAAGTTCTGTATCAAACTCACTGCACTGTCTCAATTGGCTTTGTTCTGTCTTGTTCTGTTGTATTTCTACTACCTTAAAAAAAAAACCCAGAATTATATAAGGTGATTAAAAAGGAAATAACAACAAAACAGATCAGTAAGGTACTGAGCAAGCTGAAACATGATATAAATAAACAGATAATGGACTTAAAAAGCAAAAGGAGGAAAAGAAAGTGCTCTAAAGGAATGTTTAAGTGTGTAGGATTGATAACCCGTATTACTAAGTTTTTGTTGGATCATCGAACAGAGCTGTTTGCAGCTTCACTATTTGAAAGTCCACTTTGTATGCTTTAATTTTGTAACATGAACAACTATTTCTAAGAGGACTTTATGTAATTTATCAACTAGTGATTTCTTACTTTTTTTAAAAACTCTGTATTATTTCTACCCTTTTTTCTGTTTTGTTTTTTTTCTCTTTAAATAAAATTTTTTTTAAAAAAAGAAGATGTTTAGAGTGTGCCTTAGTTACTTTCTCATTGCTGAGACAAAATACCCCACAGCCACAAATTACAGGAGAAAGCAGTTATTTTAGCTCACTGTTTGTAGAGATTTTAGTCAATAGTTAGCTGGCTCCAAAGCAAGGCAGCATGGCATAGAGCCATAGAAGAGGGGAACCAGCCCATGGGAGGGTAGACAGGAGGCAACAGTGGCAACAGCAACAAGCCTTCCTTTCCCTTCTAGCCTATTCAGGCCTTCTCATCATCTACACTCAGAACTATGCTAAACAAATCAGTGACTAATTTAGTTATCACACATCCTAAACCATATCTACTTAACCTAGATCTAGCCACCTCCAAAGAGCCCCGTCTGTGAGTGCATGAACCTTTGGGGAGACATCTAGATACAGGCCATATAAGTTCGCCAAAATACTTAACTTCAATGAGATTGGAGACCATCAAAATCTTATTCCCATGAGTTGGCTAGAAAAATCACATCACAAAAAATCTCCTATGGCTTTGTGACCCAGAATTTGTATTCATTTCTTTCTCTGCTAAGAATTCTCAAATGCCACATCCATAACAAAGGGGATCTTGGCACATCTGTGGCTCATAGAACCCAGCTTTTTTATTCACAGTCCAGCTATATCAGTCCTAACACAGCAAATCTTCATGGTGAAACTTAACCTCCTGTATTTTCAGAATGCAGAACATTAACAAACCTCAAAAAAAGAAAAGATGCACGCTATGCAAGTATTTTCTCCCACTGTGCAGGTTGCCTTTTGATTCTGTTAATTGTTCACTTTGCTGTACAGAAGTTTTTTATTTTTATGATCATATACGCTAAAAATAATACTAAATAAAAGTAAGTTAAAGGGCAGGAAGACATTTTTAGAGGTGAAGAATGTTTATGTTATTAATTGTGATAATGACTTCACAGATATACACTCATCTTTAGATTCACCAACTTGCTTGCATTATGGATAGCTTTTGTACATTAAAACAAAGTTTCAAAAGCAAAAAGAAGATTTAAATTATAAATTTGTTGAATTTGAATTCAATTGTTTTGTGTTTATTTCTAATCACAGATTAGAGTCAGATTCAACCAAAGTGCTTATTTCAAAATCAGAATTCTCTATAAAAATCATTGACATAGCTTCTTTTAAAATTGCTCTTATTTATTTAAACAATAATGTTATTTGTTATTTATTATTTTAACAACTATTCAATACAGAAAAATTGATGTTCAGAAGGAATATCATTTGGCATCCAAGACAGAAGACAAAGTTATGAAATAAATCTAAACTTCTATGAACTAGATAAACAAAACAGAGAAAAGGGGAAGGATATATTAAAAATGTATGAACAAAGCTGATAAATACATTAAACTGAGGAATTGGTTATAATACTTTTCTTTAATTGATCACCAAACTCTGTCACGTATTTTAAAACATAAAATTACTGTAAAGAAGGACATGATTTCTTACCATTCCATAAAATGTGAATATAAATGATTTACATAAAATATTTTCCTAACCTTAGCAAAACTAGAAAAATACATTGAAAAGTATTTATTACTAGTTATACTAAAGGCCTGCTATTTGATAATCTGGTTGACTCTGAAAGTATATCTCCTGCATGGAAACCTAAATGACAGGGAAGTCCCTCTATTTCTTCCTGCTTTGAGTGCCCTGTGATTTGTGTTTGGTAAAATCAAAATGCAACACACACATACACACATGAGTACTCAAGCGTGTACTTTAACAAAGACTGTACTTTTCATCTTTACTTCAATTCCTCGTTGTTTTTCTGATTTGTGTTTTCCTGTCTTTTGAAAACATGAAAAACATATTTAGTCAGATTATATCTAGAGAAGAAAATAATCACATAGGTCAAGCAAAGGTGAAAGCCTAAGAGAATATTAATTCCATGTCCTGACACATCACCAGAATGTTCAGAGTGAAACAGATGCGCAATGAGTCCAGTAGGGCAGGCAGTAACATCGCTAGATCATTATAATTTCTCCCTGGACATCTTTGCCAGATGTGTGTATTACTTTTCTAGGATTGTCATAGCAATTTATCACATACTGGTTGGCTTAAAATAAGAGAAGTTGATTTTTACACTTTTAGGAGATGTAGTGAGATCCTGTCTTTACTAAACAAACAAATAAATAAACGAATAAAGCTCATGTCAAAAATAGCAAGAAGCATAGGGGTGAGACATTGACATTGTCTGGCCACCATCTAACTGTCCCCTCCCCCTAGCCTGGCTGCCCCACTATGCTCCCTTTCTCTCTTTTGCCTCATTCTGCTTAGTTTGCAAGTTCATGCCTTTACCACAGAGTGCTGTGTTCTCTCCATTTCTCCTTTTAAAGCTTTTTCAAATCCCAGTGGAACTCACACAAAAATCTTGCCTCATTCCTTTCTTGTTTCTTCTGTATTGTCTCATGTGACTTTGGTTAGCCCTTTATAGCCCCCAAACACTGAAGTCAAAAATGCTAGGGATAAATCTGTGTCAAAGAAAATGACTGAATTTTTAAGTAAAATCACTCTTGGAAGGTGGGGGGGGGGTTTCTGTTTCTCAGTATGAAATAATGCTGGAAATAATTTTTAAAAAATCTTTCCTTCCAAAATCAGAAGAGGACTTGTTAGTCCAGTTATTGAAAATGGACAAAGACTCCTCCTGGTTCTGCCAGTCTCAGTTCAAGCAGTTTCTTTTCCTTTTTCTCTGCAGGCCTTTGTACAGGTTCCTGTGCCAATGAGCAGCCCCTAACAGAGCAAGGGGACAGGAGCAGGAAGATAGTGTGGGCAGAGATCAGAAATACAAGATTTTAAAAAAAGTTGATCCTAGTATTTTGTGTGTGGTTCTCAGGTGATTTGAAATTCAGAGAATTGAAAAGAGATGTTAATAATTACAACCCACAAGCTGCAATAGAAATTGGGAAAAGCATTCCCTGACAAGTAGCTAATACCTCAGAGTAACACTGTCTGTGAACCGCCTTTACAGAGAGTAGGAATCAACCATTGAATTTCTGAATTCAAATCAACCATGAATTCAAATCTCCACTAGTAGGACCAGTCTCACATGGCTGCTGAGCATTTGAAATATAGTAGAAATTAAGCAGAGCTGAAGTATGACATACACACAAGATTACAAACACTTCCTCAGTAGAAAGCAAAATATCTCAATAACTTTAATGTTGATTAAATAGCTCTGACAGCTTCCAGTCTTTTCTCCACTCCTATATTTTTGTCATTTGAAAAATGTTTTATGAAAAGAATCACACAGATATAATCTCTGAGGAAAGGCTTTTTTCACTGAGCAAAATTCTCATAGCTTTGCCCAGATATATGCCTTTGAACTGTAGAGTGCTGGTCCTGGGTGAATGTATCACAAGATACTTAACACCTCATCAGCTGGGAGGTATTAGGATTGTCTCCACTTTGAGGCAGTTGTGAATAAAGTTGCTGTGTTAGTTTTCTATTCCTTCAGACACAGTCCTCAACACCTATAGTTGAAAGGAGTAGACTATGGTTTTGAGGAGTGCAGTTCATGGCTGCCTCGCTCCAAGGCGGGAACATTATAACAGGAACATGTGGTGGAATAAAGCTGGGCAGTTCACGGCCACCTGGAAGCAGGACGAGGGAACAGCACAGAGAGAAACGGTCCAGGAACCACGTATAGCACCCAAGGACACGGCTTCCTGACACTCAGGAGTGGGTTTCACTCATATGCTAGGCGTTTCATTTTTCAAAACAGTGAAGTTGACGTATCAGAATTAATGGTCACAGCTACCATCAACATTTGTTTTTACTTGAATATTTATTTTCTCCAAAATAAATATTCATGAGTATGATTGCCTGACCTGGTAGTTCTGGGCTTTATTATTGTTGTAATTACACTACAATTTCAAGTGATATCTTCTCTTTCATAGCTGATGTTGGTAATAGTTTGCTCTTTCTTTTTCTTGACCAGTCTTGCTTTTAATTTTACCAATTATATTAATCTTTTTAAAGGACCATTTTCCCCCCTCTTTTTACATAAACTTAATTTTAAAATAGTTTTAGGTTTACAGAAAAGTTGCAAAGATGGAACCAGGAATGCCTATGTACTCTCAGTTTCCTCCAATATTGATGTCTTACATTAATATGGTCTTAATGTTGCAACTAAGACCACATTGGTTTATTACTGTTAACTAAGTTATTAGGCTTATTCAGACTGCTCTGGTCTACACTAAATGGTCTGTCCAGTATGTCTATTGCCGTATTCTATCTAGGACCCCACAAAGCCACCGTGTTCCCTTAGGCGCCTCTTGGCAGTGACACTTTCTCAGGTTTCTTTTGTTTGGTGACTTTGCCATTTTGAGAAATACCAGTCAGGTTTTGGGTAGAGTGGCTACAGTTTATGGTCCTTTTATAGGTCTCCTATTTACTCTAGGGCTGAAGATTTGGGGAAGCCCACAGATGTGAAGTGTCTTCCTTGCACCTTAGCAGCAAACCTGTTAACGTGATTGGTGATGGTGTTGACCTGGAGAATAAGCTGATGGAAGTCTTTGCAGTCACTCTTCTTCCTTTCCTGTATTTTACTCTTTAGCACAATGGCACTCAGATTGGGGGATGAGGAGACTTGAGTTCCTTCTTTTAGAGGGGCTTACATACTTTTTTTTGGCTTTATACCAGAAATCAAACTCAGGGCCACACACTTGCCAGGCAGGCACTGTGCTGCTGAGCTACATCCTTGGAGCGTATATACTTTTAATTTTCCAACTATTCTCTCAAGTACTCTCTAATATAAATAAAACTCTTTCTTTTTCAATCAATTACTATTTTGAAATGTTGTACTGGTGTTGGTTAGGAAACATGAGTTTCCACTGAAAACATGTATTTCAGCTATGTCAAGGTAAAGCAGATCTTTACTGAGTGTCTTCAGGAATTAATCATTTTTGTTTCTGTGGGAGAATACATTTTAAGACCTAAATGACCCACCTACTTACATACTTCAGAAACAAAATGTGCTTTCCAGTTGGAAGCTATTACAAAGTACCGAAAGAGACACAGGGCTCTTTCTGCATCAAATCTAAACCTGTGTTCTAAACTTTAACATGGACCCAAAATTATATCCTATTTTATTTTTTTTTTATTTAGTGCATGCTGCTATCTCAGCTTGCAAATTAAAAGAGTGGAATAATTCAGTCCTCTGAATTCTTTGTGTGGTACACACGTGTCTTAGCACTGATACACTTCTTCATCAACATTTAAATTTCAGCATTTCTCTAAATCTATTTAAGATTCATCTTTGTTTATTGCTTAAAAGTTAGTATTCTCTTATCCTTAAGGAACTTTAGCATTTCAAAAGCCCTAATGATAATTTTAATTACCCTTAGTAGAGCCGGAGACTATTTTTCTGGGAAATCTTCTCCCAGAATATTTATCAAATGTCTGCTCATATGCTAGACACTATGTCATGAATGGTGTATAGATGGAAAATAAGGAGAATATTATGAGTCACAGAGGTTTTAGCTAGTGTCTATCTTTAATTCTCTACTCTGTTACCAGAATGTTATTCCAAAACCCAAAACTAGTCATGTTACTTCCTTATGTTAAATGTTTTAAGAATTAGCATTACATGCTTGACTTTTCCTACAAGAATTGTGGTAACAGACAGTCAGTCTTCCAAACTCTCAAGGTCATAGTTAGTTCTGTGTCACCCTCAACCGCCTTCCTCACAGTGGTTTGGACTCTTTTGCAAATGTGTCACGAGTTCAATTGCACTTGAAAATGTAGAATGTAAGATAATGTTATGCTCCCATGCTTTTAAATTTTTATTTCATATTTTCATATTCTATTGTAGAGCTATGTATGATTTATTGATTTAATAATGACCTGAAGAATGGATAGAGTTAGTTATGAAAATGGCTGCTGGGGTTAAACAAGAGAGAGTGGAATCTAGACACATCGAGAAGTGTGAGAACATTCTTGCATCTGAGTTCTTAATGCCAAAGGTGTACTGACATAGAGGTGGGGATCACGTGCTAACAAATAGCTCCAGTTTTTAAGACCGGTGAAAATTCTTATGAGGAATGGTTCTGGAACATGCACCCCAGGCTGATTTATTGAGGAATCCATCTCAGTGGAATTTATTTACTTTAGCAACATAAAGGAAGTCCTTTTTTCCTCTCTCAAGAGAAACCTAATCATATCCAATCATATGCTTGGCCTTGGAATACCATCACAGGATGCTTAGAATTTCAATATATGAATTCTGAAGAGACACAATCATTCTTTCCATAACAGAACCTAAGTTAAAACCCTAATTTTCCTAGGATTTAGCTTTTGATCAGCCTGTGACCACACAGGACACAAGGGTCCACTTCTTTATTTCAGTAAAACCAAGTAACTCAGGTCAAATAACCCGAGTTAAATTGTGTAACATTGACTGTTTTGCTCTAAATGCGAAGACTTTTCCCCATCAAATCTTATACTCTCTGTCTTTAGACTTAGATTGTATGAAAACAGAGCCAACATCCCAGGTGAACCCTAGCAAATTTGCTTCCCACATTCCGTACGCACATAATGTGAGTCTCTGGGGAAATGTTAGAATTAATATATATTCCAATGTAGTCCTGTGTTGAAGTCTACTATGATAGTACAGCCCATCTCACTTCCTTCCTTGTCATAGAGACACAGCACTCAACACCCACACCTTAATGGAGGAAAGATTTCTTTGGGCTCACAGTTCGTAAAGGTTTCAGTCAATAGTCAGTTGGCTCCAAGGCAAGAATGGCATGTCAGACCAGAAGCAGAGAGAGACCAAGGGAGGAGCTAGAAAGGGAGATAAATCTTTTCAGACCACACTCCACAGTGACCTGCTTTTTCTAACCAGACCCAACATCCTACCGAAAGCCTGCTATAAGCTTGCATAATTCCAAAAGCCCTACTTAGCAGCACACAAGACTCTTGGGGGACATCTAGATATAAACCAAATGGAGCCTCAAGGGAATAATGTGGGCTTGCTTTAGGATGGAGAGGTAGTCCTGTTCTCCCATGCTTACCACCATAAAATGAGGGAGAATCTTGGATGGAAACTCAAACCTGTAAAGACCCTAAGTAGACAGGCAAAAGAACCAGATCTCTTTCTTAAATGTAACAAGTAGGTGACTGAGAGGGTAAGATAGGGTCTCAAAGACAGCAAAGATAACCTAAGGAAGATATGATGTAAAGACAGGAACCAAAAGACATAAACTTTGTGGGTATTTGGAGAAAAGAATTCCAGGATGCAATAGCAATAGCAATAGGCCTTGGCGTAGGATCTTTCTAAGTATTGAGAACTAATAAGACACAGAATGCAATAGAGGTTATGAGTAGGTGAAAAGCAAGAAATAGAACTAGAGAGAAATCAGTTACCTGAAGGTCAGATTACACAGGCCCTTGCAATGGCAACGTGAAAACTCTTCTTCTCATGTGGTGCAAGATCTGAGGGTATTGGCCAACTAGGAGCCAGAGTTTTTTCTTGGGTATATAACCAGTGTGGGTTCCCATAGGTTCATGCTCAGAATGTGCTCAAACTTCAGTGCCACAGTTACTGTCACCTTATATTTAAATCTGTGCTTTGCAATGGAAGTCCAGTGGGATGATGGAATGTCATCAGTTTGTGCATGGTCCTGCCTCCCTCCCTCCATAGAACGCGTTCTCAGACACCCAGTCACCACTTCACAGTGCCCCAGCCCTGCATAGCCTCCTCACTCTTCTCCCACTCTGTCCTATTACTGATGTTGCTCACTACAGTGGTTTGGATATAGCTCGTCTCTCAAGGGCTCATGTACTGCAAACTTGGTCTCTAGCTCTACAATGTTGGGAAACAGTATGAAGCTTTGAGGTGGTGACTAGTGGAAGGTATTTAGGTCCCTCTGGAGGGATTAAGGTCGTCCTGGTGGGACCCTTGAACACTTCTGAGAGCACACCATTACAAGAACCAGCACAACCCTGAAATGACTCTCTGGCTTCCTGTTTAGAGATGTGATTTCTTCCTTCTGCATATGTTCCCAACATTGTGATGTCATCCATCATTTGGTCTTTATCAAAAACCAGAACAACAAGCCTGCTAATCCTGTACTTTGAGCTTCTAGAATTGTTAGCCAATCATCATTTTTTGTAAAGTAAACCGCCTCAAGTATTTTGTGATAATTATGGAAAATGTGCTAATATACTTACAAACCCAGAGCAGGCTTCACCAGAGAAGAGGAGAGTTCCAGGGTCAAGTGTGTGCCCCATGGCATTTTGGGATAAAACCAATGGTGATTTCCTGTTTTTTGGTTGGCAGTACCAGGTACATTCAACCAGCAACTCAGTGGGCCCCTAGCATACTCACAATCCAGACAGTGTGCAAAGGTGCATGAAAAGCGAGATTCGATTATTTTCCTGGCCCTACCCAGGGTTCTGAATTTTCAGTTTGCACTGCGTGCCAAACCTTATGTAACCGACGTTGAAATGAGTAGCTGAATGCTATGACCTGGATTTCTTTTTGCAGAGGCCATTCTGACAGCTGTACTGACAGTGGAAAAGCAAGAGTGAAGAAAAGGAAGACTACATGGAGACATGAATACAAGCAAGAGATCACTGTGAATCAAATCATGGGTGATGAGAGAAGGCAGTAGGAAATGCTCAATGAAAAATATACTGTGAAGGTAGAAACAAGCCGTTACGGACGATTTCCCCTTTATTTTATTGAGAAGCTAAAAGGATGGAGTTATTCTTAAGGGAAATGAGGAAGGAGGGATAGACTGGGGGCAGCTGGAGCTCAGGTTGGGTGTTTCCTGTTTCAGATGTCTTTCCGGCATCCAAGCAGAGGTGGATAGAAAGTACTGGGTGTACTATGGGGGTCCAAGGAGGATATGTCTAGTCTGGAGAAATAATATGGGTGTTATCAGAATGCAGGTGATATATTTAACATGACATTTTATAAAATTAGGGAGAAGACAGACAGAGAGACAGAGAGAGAGAGAGAGAGAGGGAGAGAAACAATACATAGAAAAAAGTCCGAGTGTATGTAAAAGGAGAGGAAATGAAAAAAATAACAATGGACCCAGAATTATCAAGAAAATGGATTTTGGAAAGGTAAGGAAAAAATCCCAGAGTGTGTGGTGAGGAAGACATTTCAGTGAGAAGGGGCTGGCCTGCTGTGGTAAATGCCACTCAGGGGTTTAAGTACAGTAAATGTTAGGCACGCAGTTAGATATTAGTAAATCTGAGGGACAAAGTGGGTCCGAAATTGCATGCTTTGCTAGTTATAGTTAAATGAAGGAATAAAAATCTCAGTTTATAACAGATAAAAGTTATCTGTTAGGTCTCAGACCCAAAATGATTCCATGGAGCGCAGTGACATTTTAAAATTATGCATGTGGACATTATGATACAGAGGTCAATGATATCAGAAAGGGGAGCATACTTGAATGACACTCCCACTTTAGACTGGGCCCTGATATCAATTAAAATTTTGTCTTTCATAAAAATCTTGTGTAAGTTTCTTATATGGTGAAGGCTCCTGAAGGAGCATTAAGGATCTGAAAAGGATAAAGAAGACATTTTGCAACAGTGACATCCCAAAGTAACCTCTAAGGAAAATGTTGATAAGCATATGCAGAATGTAGATAAAACAGTGATAGTCACCATAGTTCCCTGTCCCCCAGGAGTGAGTCTTCTCTGCATAAAAAGATATCGAGACTCTCATGTGAAGCAGATGTCCTCGTGGCACTGCCCGCCTTCTTGCTTGAAGGTGTAATTCGCTCAATAAACTCAGTCTATACTTCTGCATGGCCATCTGTGTGTCTTGTCTGAATTCTTTTGTGGAAGTTGAAAGGATTGAGGAGGCAGGATCGGTTCCTATGGCATCGGGACCCAGCTTCCCAGTGATAGCGAGGACTGGGAAGTTTAGTAAACTGGAGATAAAATACCAGCGATCTGATATGGACAGTTCAGTTGACTGGCTGTTGGTTTATTTGAATATATTCAAGTGCAGCCTAGGAAAAAGGAATCCAAGAAACTGAGGCTAGGCAATGCTGAGGTTTAGAAAGTGTTTTGAGAAAGCACAAGTGCTGCAGGACTGGTCCCCACTCTATGGTGCTATTCAGAAGTGATGGAACTTTTAAGAAATGGGTCCCAGTGGGCACTGGCAACATGTACTTGAAAGGGATATTGAGTCCTTGGCCCTTCTCAATCTCTCTCCTTCTGTCTCCGTCTTCCTCTCTCTCACTTCTTGGTTGCTAAGAGGTGATTAATTTCCTCTTTTTTTGTATTTCACCGTGATGTTTTGCCTCATTTCTGGTCCAAAGCAATGGGGCCAAGAGACTATGCACAGCAACCTTTGAAACCATGGCCAAAGAGAACCTTTCTTTGTTACAAGTGCACAACCACAGGTATTTTGTCATAATGACAGACACTGACTAGTGCAACCAACTATTGAGGACATTTTTTGTAAAAGTTTTCAGAAAAATGCAGGGGTGGCTAGAAAGAGAATGGAATGAAACAGAAGATTTGGGTTTTTGTTGTTTTTTAATTTTGCTTTATTTTTAAACTAGGAGATACACAGGAGAATGTTTGTACTCTGACAAAGTATAATTCAGAAGAGATAAAAGATTAAAGACTGTGAAAATTAGTGTGGAATTGTGAAAAGGCAGAGAAAGGTGAGGTGAGTTGGTGAGGAGGTTAAAACATTGGCCATATAAAGGCAGGAGACTAAACAAGTTGGTACAAATGTCCATGGGTGGGCAGAGAAGATGCCGAGAGTGTGTGTTGGTTCTGCTCTGACTGCTCCATTTTCCTTAGAGAACTGCATAGAGTCATGAGCTACTCTGCAAGGACAGAAAAGGAGTTGTTTAAAGTGTGAGAAGGGACAGTGTCTTGGTTGCTTTTTACTTGTTGCTGAGACAAAATACTTGTCACCCAACGTTAGGTAAGGAAAGGTTTATTTCTTAAAGTCCTTGGAGGTTTGAGTGCATACTCAATTGGCTCCAAGGTAGGGAGAAAAACAGAAAGACAAAGAGAAAGACAGAGAGAGAGAGACCTTCTTCCTGCCATTACATCCCTAAGTGGTGTAACATGTACACCACCAATCCAAGCCCCAGACAACAAACCAATCACAAATGCTAGATTTGGTTAGATCCATAATTCATGAGGCTTGGGGACCACTGATGTAAACCATGACAGACAGTAAGAGAAAAAAATGTTAATATAAAAGAGTAGGAACATAAACAGCCTGAGGAGGTGGGTGTGATCACCGAGCTGTCTTAGGGCCCAGTCAGGTTCATCATCAGGGATCTAAAAGGGTTCAGTCTGTGTAGCCCGGCCCCTTCTCCAGCCATACTCAGCTGCACCGGCTCAGGCCTGCAGGAAGTGGGGGTAGGAATTAACCAGGGTTGTTTTCTCAAGTGTTACGGCTTATGGCTAATGTCTCCCCCAAGCCTCCCGTGGTCCCAGGTGGGGCTTTTGCAGAGGTAACTGGATCTGTGTGGTGCTGGGATTAAATGTGTGTGATCACTAAATTAGTCCAGTTTGGTTTGGCATCCTTCTCGGTATGGATAATGGAAAGTCCTAGCTGGGTGTGAGTGGCACCACGGAAAGAGAGGGTAGCCTGGAAAGGATAAAAAGGAGAACCAGGCTTCTGCTGTTGCTGCCTCCTACTTCACTGCTTTGCTGCTGTCTTGCCTTCTGCCCGCAGCAAAGTATTTTTCCTCTGCAGTGTCCCTCTGTCATGCCACCCTGCCTTGAGTCAGCCAGCTATGGTCTGCAATGTCTGCAAAATGTGAGCCAAAATAAACTTTTCCTTCTTTAATTTTCAGTGATGGGTATTTTGTCTCAGCAATGAGAAAAGACATAAAGAAAGGACTTCAGAGATGAAGATGTTTTCAATGGCTGCTAAAAGCAATTCAACATGGAATTTATACTGTGTAAGAAAAACTGGTGAGAGCATGAAGAGGTTAAGGGAAACATAAATGTGGAAGAATCCAGAATCAAAGGTACTTGAGGGAGGGGGAAGGCTGCTGAGAAGGGGCTCATCAGTAAGCAGGATGCTTAAAATTAAATTTACAAAGCTGCAGAGTAATGACAGGGTTTGGGTTAGGAGGATGATAGTAGGTCTCCGAGACAGGATGGAAGGTAACATCACCAAAGGAGAGATCACAATTCCTGATATATTAGGTCAGCATTTGATTCCAAGACGAGTGGCTTAATTACGTGTTTCAAGGACTAACATAAGGAGAAGTTGACCAGTGGAACATAAAGTGTTAGAGTTAAGCCAGTAAATGAGAAAGTGCTGCAAGAAACGGGAAAAATTTTAACAAAATGTTATATGTTGAGTGTGCTGGACACGGTGTCAAATAGTTTATATGCATCTTTTTATCTTTTGTGGCAACATGACTAGTTTCTAAAGACTATTCTCAACTGTGTTTCACACAGCACGAACATGACCGGCAGGGAGGTTAAATAACAAACCCAAGGAGTCCAAACTTCAAGTTCGTAACCGCTGCGTCTGTCTGCCTTGACAGGTGCAGTGGTTATGATAGAACAGGTAATATTTTCAACTACATTCTGAGATGTGATTAATAGATTTATGGGGTTAGAGCCTCCTAAGAACAATATTATACACAAAGCCCAGAAATATCTGGGATCTCATCTAATCTTTATATTAATCCTGCGAATTAATTTGCCAGGATCGTGACAGTAAATAGCAGAACCTGGATTTGAACTCTGTTCCTTGACTTTCAACCTGCATGTTCTTTCCACTGAAT
Organism: Dolichotis patagonum; assembly: GCA_004027295.1. Classification (NCBI taxonomy): domain Eukaryota; kingdom Metazoa; phylum Chordata; class Mammalia; order Rodentia; family Caviidae; genus Dolichotis; species Dolichotis patagonum. Next base: position 32,939 of record PVJX010005703.1, on the reverse strand, counting down.
ATGAGTGGCCAGTAATTTCCAGGGATGAATCAGTTAAATTTTATGGTTCTGAATAAATATATTAATAAGGAAATTATTAGCAGTTATTTCTTTTTAAAGCCCAGGAGAAAAATTCTCATAACTCCTATGTGTCTAGAGGAACATTTGTTAGCACAGAATGTAGCATTCTTCCTGTCATGGAATGTTCCATCTATAAATTTATGCACTTGCCCCACTAATATTATTGAGCAAATAGTCTGTGCAGGTGCTGTGTGAAGTGCAGATTATACAATTTAAAAAATCCCTCTTTTAAGAGACTCTTCATTCTGATCCAGATCCTCAGAACATGAGATAATCTACAGGACCTTTTCAGGCCTGGTGCAGTTTGAGGCATTGCGTTTGACCTAGAATACACTCTACCTCTGAGGACCCAGTTACCTAAGAGATCCTGCCTTTCCCTCGTGGTTTGGTGTGAAGCACCATCAGTGGTAGCACCCTGGAGATGGAATTTTATATTTAGACTCCGGGTAAATGGACTCAGGGTGTTTTCCAAAAAAGGATTTTCCTACTCCAAGAGGACTCAGTTTTAAAGCTGGATTTTAACACCCCTTTTGCTTGATATTCCACATTGCCTACTGGTGTGGCATCACGGCTCAACCAGCACTTGGCCCTGACTTTTACTAGAAATACTAGGTTTGTACAAGCCGTACAATTGTTTATGGGCTCTGTGGCCCATACTCTTCCACCAGGATGTCAGGCAAAGGTTAGGAAGGCAGAACTCTAGGGTTGAGCCTAGGAGGATACAGGATAAAGGATCCAGAGGGTGGAGCAAATTCCTTTTGTCTAGATTGATGATAGAAGAGCGTTGAGCTATCTAGCACAAGATGTGTGCAGTGGCCATTTCTGCATGCAGAGAAATTCATGCTTTCTATTTTAAAACGCTACTAATTAAGAACGCCACTGTGCCGACCTCCAAGTCACCCTGAGCCTACTACAGAGCGGGTCGGGGCTGAGCTGGGGGACAGGAGCTTTACCTTTGGATCTAAGAGAGTTGGTGTTTTTGGTAGCCATGTATGCACCTCCCTCTGGTCTTTTTTTTTTTTAATAAATTTTATTTTTATTAGTAAATGTTTGCAGTACAAGATTACATTAACTGTGGGGAGTTTTATGTTCCCTTTTTCTTCCTCTCCTCCCTCCACCGAGTCACAGTATAATTTAAGCATTATATTCTCCCTCCCTTATATTTGTAAGTTAAGAGACAAATCAAAATCCAAGTTCTCTTATGTAAAAAAAGTCAAAGGTACTATATTTTATTGGGGTTTTAAAAGTCTTTTGAAACCATATATGTACCCTTGTATGGAACTGGGTGACCCTCTCCCACCGCAGGTTAAATTTACTCCAGTCTCTTCAGGAAATCTGAAGCCACTCCGTGCCCATGCAGCTTTAAGAGAAGGTGATTCCAGTTCTGAAGCGAGGGAGGTGGCGCCCGCTCCCCCTCTCCACTCCCTGCCCGCCGGCCGGGGGCGGGGCGGGGCGCACGCCTGGTTTCCCGGGCTGCCAGCCGCACCCCTCGCCCCGCCGCGCGCCCAGCTGCCGCCAGGGGTGCTGCGTTCACACCTGCGGGAGGGAGCGGCTGGGAGCCGCCGCCCGGCCTCTCCCGGGCCGAGAGCGCGCAGTGCGTGCGGGGCTGGGCCGCAGGGACGCGCGTGGCCTCTCCTCTCCCGGAACGGGGCCTCCCGCCCCCCGGGGCCCGTGGGTGCCCGGCTCCTTTGCGGGGGACGCGTGCGCGGGGCTCCGGGGGCCCTGCCAGCCCTCAGCGGCCCGTGCCACCCCGGGCCCCTCGCGTCTTTGGCCACCCTCGGTCCCCGGGGCCCGGCACGCCCACTGCCTCCGGGAGAGCTCGGGGGCCCAGTTACACCCGTGTCCTCGTTCTCGCCGGCGCCGGCCGCACACTCGGCCGTTTCCCAGGTGTCCGAGCCCAGCACGGCGTAAAGAGGCTTGCGCCCCGCGGGCCCTCGCGGCCACGCCCGCCGGCGCACACGGGCCTCCGCGACGCGGGGATCCCGCAGCCCGGGGCTCCCGCCCCTCCCCCAGCGCGGCCCCACCCGCCCGGCCTCCTCCGAAATCCCGCGGGCGAGGTCGCCGACCCCCGCCCCCGCGCCCTCCCCCCCCCGGCCGGCCCCTCCCCGGGCCCGCTCCTCCTCCCTCGCCCCTCCCGAGCCGGGGCGGGAGCGGCGGCAGCTGGAAGGGAAGCGATGAGGTCATCCTCTCCCTCGGAGTCAGCTGGTGGAGGAGCGGCCGCGGGAGGAGGGAGCGCGCGCGCGGGAAGGGGAGGAATGTGCAGGTCGGAGGAGCCGCTGCTGCTCCTGCTGCTGGCGGCGGCGGCTCGAGCGGCGGCCGCGGGGCCGGGCCGGCGAGGAGCGCGGGCGGCGGGCAGGGGCGCGCGCGGGGCGCCGCGAGCAGCTTGGCTCCGCGCAGGCAGCCAGGCGGCGCTCCTGCCGGCCCGAGGCGCGCCGCGAGCCCGGCCCAGCGCCCAGCCCGGCGGGCGGCGGGCGGCGGCGGGCGCAGGAGCGCGAGCAGGAGCGGGAGCAGGGCGCGCCGCGCGCCGGCAAGGGGAGCCGGGGCGCGGCGAGGAGGTGGCGGGCCGAGCGGCCCGCGGGGACAGGTGTCCGAGGAGGGGGCGCGCTCCTGCGCTCCGGAGGCATCATGGCCGCTAAGTCGGACGGGAGGCTGAGGATGAAGAAGGGCAGCGACGTGGCGTTCACCCCGCTGCAGAACTCGGACCACTCGGGCTCGGTGCAGGGGCTGGCGCCCGGCTTGCCGTCGGGGTCCGGAGCCGAGGACGAGGAGGCGGCCGGGGCCGGCTGCTGCCCGGACGGCAGCGGCTGCTCGCGCTGCTGCTGCTGCTGCGCCGGGAGCGGCGGCGCGGGGGGCTCCGGGGGCCCGGGCGGCGGCGCGGGGGGCCCGGGCGGCGGCGGGGCGGGCTCGGCTGCGCTCTGCCTGCGCCTGGGCGGGGAGCAGCGGCGCTACTCGTTCTGGGACTGCCTCTGGATCCTGGCCGCCGTGGCCGTGTACTTCGCGGACGTGGGCACCGACATCTGGCTCGCCGTGGACTACTACCTGCGCGGCCAGCGCTGGTGGTTCGGGCTCACGCTCTTCTTCGTGGTGCTGGGCTCTCTGTCGGTGCAAGTGTTCAGTTTCCGCTGGTTCGTGCACGATTTCAGCACCGAGGACAGCGCCACGACCGCCGCCGCCGGCTCCAGTTACCCGCAGCCTGGAGCTGATTGCAAGACGGTGGTCAGCGGTGGGTCTGCAGCCGGGGAAGGCGAGGCTCGCCCTGCCACGCCGCAAAGGCAAGCGTCCAACGCCAGTAAGAGCAACATCGCGGCCACCAACAGCAACAGCAGCGAGGCCACCCGGGCCGGCAGCAAGCACAGGTCTGCGTCCTGCTCCTTCTGCATCTGGCTCCTGCAGTCACTCATCCACATCTTGCAGCTCGGGCAGATCTGGAGGTACCGTATCAGGGGTGGGGATCGAGGGAGATTGGCTGCCGCTACTACTACATTTCCACTGCTTTGCTTTTGCCCGAAAATCGTTGAGGGTTGCTGTGGTCGTGGCCCTAGTCATGCTCTTCTCAGTTGTTTTGGTGGTGTTTTTTCAACTGGGGCTGCGGTTAACAGATATTTTGGGGGGATTTCTTTTAGGGTGGCAGGGAACCGAGAAACAAGCGAAGAGGAGCGAAGTGGTTTCCCTCACCTTCTTCCTTCTGTCTTTCTACTTTGCCTCACCAGCTTCTCCCCTTATATGCTACAAGTCGAGCCCCATTTTTAGTGATACAGTTTCAGTGAATAGGAAAGGATTCGCATTATACTTTCTAAAAATTCTTTTTATTGTGTTGAATAGGAAGTGCATGTTTCAATGTTGATGGTTTCTTTTCTTCCCTGGGAAAAATTACTAATCATAGTTAGATGTGAATTGTCTGTGCTCAAAAGTACCTACATTTTAAGTGATCACAGCTAGAGAAGTACCATACTTGAGGTAAAGTGCTTAGTAGGAACTTGACTTTTTATATATGCACGAAGGAATGTATGTTATTCATATATATGTATCTGATCATGGACAAGTACGCGTTAAGGGGCTCAGACTTACTCCTGCGGTGCATCTTCTGATCATCCTGCAGTACCTCCACGTCTACTTTCCCATAGCTGAGAACACTTGGTAGATCAGATGACCAGGAGCAAAGCGCCCAATGAAGATGCCAAGTACAACTTAAGCTTGTGCAGTGTGCCACCCTTTCTCCAAGTGTTCCCAGGTTTTACAAAGTTAGCGTTTCCACTTACCAACTGGAACAGAGGCTTACATTTGTTGGGCAGAGGGAACCGTAACTAGAACCCTCAAGACATTTAAGACTTAGGAATCTAAGAGTAGTATGTCCAGGAATGTGTTCTTTTCACTTTTATATGTTTTACATGCTTTTGAAAGCGGTGCTTTACATCTAAAAAATTCTATGTGTGGTAATATGTAGATACTAACAAATTACAGTCTCTTTTTGGTTTAAAATAACCTGGGAAATACATAGAATAAGTAAAATGTGGAAAACTTCTTAGAAAGTGCAGCAGTACAGGACTGTAGTCTGCTGTACCAGTGTTCTTTTTAAATTTTTGTTTGCAGTTATTTTGGGATAAATGATATTGTAAATCATTGCCTGTGCTGAGGTATCCTCAAGGAAAACAGCTTGGAACGTATTATGAACTAGAACTGCAAACTTGTTTTAGTGCATGATGAACTGTAGTATTTTCTCTGAGAAGAGCAAGTGGGGTGACTCACTACCCTCACTGGGATCTGTGCTTTATATACATTGTGAATAACTGACTTTATGGTAATGAAACTTTTTGTTTCAAAACTGTTATTTTCTGGAGTGCTGTGTGGCATGTAGTCAGACAAATTAATGTTGGAAACCTCCATATTTCAGATTCCAGGGGACGCTGAAATGTCTCTTGACTATGGGAGCTGTATTTCCCATCCATGACCATTGGGAAGGCTTGTAGATTAATGTTCTTGTTCAAGTATGACGAAGAACTGGAGTGTTAAATTACTGAAAGTATTATTGGCTAGGATGTAGATCATTAGCATTTTTAATCTAATAATTTGGTAAATGAAGCTCACCATTTCATTTATTAACTTTTTCAAACTTTATGTAAGATTTGGATATCACTTCCTTTTAATCATCTTTAAAGATTTTAGATATATGTGAACCTTGCCAATGTGTCTTAATTTTACCAATCAGAAACAATGCATGTGAAAGTTGATATCAACTTCAGTGAAAGAAGAAGATGTTAAAACTGTGTTTACTCCGTATTTTACCCACTGAAAAGGATGCTTAATTTTCTCAGGAAATAATACGCAGAAAGTGAGACATGATTAAGAGAAGATAAGACCCTAAAAGCAGCACAGTGATAGACACTGGGTCAAGAGGTCTTAAAGAAAAGCTGTCCATAGAGAGAAGACATTGAAGGGTAGGACTGAATGACTGAATGAAGCAAGAAAACCACAGTCCATCACACACACGCACAGCCCCACCCATCCCTGGGGAAAGTGTGCCGCTCTGCTTTTGGTTAAGCATTTCTATAGTGTTTGTCTCAGAGGTTTTTAAGTTTATTTTGATAACACAAATCACCAATATTATCAGGTAGTTTTCAAACGTTTTCAGTATGATGTGTTTAGTATGGAAGTGTGAATTGTCCTCTGATCTCAATACTTTTAGATTCTGGTTTAGGATATTTGGAGAAATCCTAAATTTGGTGAAAACTTAATGTAAGACTAATCAGGCTCATTTTCTCTTTATAAAGAATGTTTAAACAAACACTGTGACCCCATAATAAATCATAAAGGATAAGAAAACTTATGGAATTTTACACTCAATTGCATTGTAACACGTTCCTATTTCTCTGAGTGTTGAACATTTTGATGCAATTTGGGAAGAAGCAAATTTATCTTTAATAAGTTGGTAAAATGACTCATCTCAAATTGTTGAATTAGACAGAGTAGACACAAGCCAGCATGAATCCTCAGCATACTATAAGCATATATCTGCTTTTAGCTTTCCTTTTTAATATGTTGTATATAAATACTGCACAACCACAAGGCATTGATGGTTCAAAGCTCAGAGGTCATTATTCGTGTTTCAACATGCTACTTTCTGGGATCAGTAAAATAGATTTTAGCTGGGTTGGTTACTGCTCATTGCATTTCCATGCAGTTCTAGGTTTTTCAGGGAAGGGCTAGTTTCTCAAAGCTTTCTGTTGGTAAAATCTTTGAAATAATATCAAGGTGTTTGCTTGTTCAGAAATAAGCCATTTGAAACGTTGTGTAAGATTTGCATGTATTTATACAAGTATTACAAATGCAACTGCTAAAAGCAATGATACATATTCATTTTAATTAAAGTTTACTAATGGGAAATTAATGGCAGCTTTTAAAGTCACAGGAGGCGATGCTGGGAAAAAGCCATTTGAAATAATGAAGTGAACTTTTGGTACCATGTGAAAAGAACAATTATTGCTTTAATGGATCTGTGGCTGAAAATGAATAAGAAAGGTTTTTTTTCTTTATTATTTTCGTGTGATTCCAGAAATTACCTAGAATTCAGTTCAACCAATGGAAATAAAAAATGCTCAATGAGAACAGCTTTTAGCACTGATATCTATGATCAGTTATATCTAAATGTCTTTTCCTTTGCAGTTGGTAAAGCTTACGCTTACAGTTGTTTTCCTGAAAATATGAACATTGCAAAGAATAAGCCAGTGGGCGCAGAGGTGGGAGTGTTTTTGCTATTTGAGGTTTTGTTTCTTGAGTTGCTACCATTGAGTCTTGGGAGAAGGATGTGGTGACAGGGCAGTTTGTTCTGCTCTTATCCTGCTTGATGCTCCAAAAGGCATTGGAGTGTGCTCCATCTTCAGATGAACGGAGAAAACATCTCTCCATAACACAAGATCTCAGAGCCCTTCATAAGCCAATGTACAGTTGCAAATAATTTTTAAAAGTGCATCAATTAAATATGCTTGCACTGATGCAATATGTAAAGCTTTTTAGAAGTATTCTACACCATCCTTAAACTTGACCAAAAAAGAATAATAATAACAAAAGTATTTGCACATAAATATCTGTAAATGCATTTTGTACTTCTTATTTAAGATTTATAATAAACTAAGAAAAAATTATTAACATCTCTATATTTGAAAGAAAAGAAAAACCGGGCCATAGAGGTTGAGTAACCTGCCCAGTGTTGCCCAACTATTAAAACAAGACTTGTCTTACTCTGAAGTCTATGTACTTTCTGGCTTTATTGACGAGCTTCATATGCTAACTTGTATAGTGACTAAATTAAATAAAAATGACAACTTATCATCTTAAGGATGACAAGTAGGACAGGGAGGAAGGGAGTTGCAGTACAGACTGGTTAGGGGATCTCTCCAATAACGTACCAGTAGTTCAATCGTAGAATAAGGACTCAAGCTCAGGTATTTGACTGCTAAATGTAGTGTTCTTTTGTTAGATCAAATTCCAGCAGTGACTTGATCTCCTAGTGTTATTACTGATTAAATGACATAATGTACATAAGTTGGCAAAAAGTTATTTGCAAATGATGGAAGTGCTAGGACTTGGATAAGAAAATAATATAGATTATGTCCTTAGCTATTGAACTATGATGTGGTTAGACAAGAGTGGTACCATTTGATGACTCATTGAGTGGCTATTTTCTGCTTTGAAACTCATCAAATTTGGTACTTGATGCATTTCAATGTAAAACTTCTGTCCCAGTCCTCACCATTTGTTTGGTATTCAGTGTGCAAATTAGGACTGTTGGTATCAATTGCCTCATGATTGGCTACTCTCCAGCCAAGCAATTTGTTTGGGAATCATCATTTTGATACTCTTCATGTTGGTGAGTACTGAGGTACCACTGTATTTGTGTCCTGTCTCTTTGCATGTTAAGCACCTTGTTCATTGAACATACGTTTAGTATCTACTACATGCAAGGCATTGTGCTATTAACTGAGTACACCAAGATGAATAAAATGAGGTATGATTAAAAATACAGTATCTTCAGGTTAAAAAATTATTATAGTAAAAGATACATTGCCATTGATTCCCTTCAAGATACTCCTCCGTGCTTCAAACACACTTCTCCTGTTGTTCTTGCCATTTCCTGAAGCAGTTCTGGAAGCCCTTTCCATGAATGTCTTACGTTGAGCTGTTGTGCTGCCTCCATGTCCTGAATCAGTTTAAAATGTGTACCTTTCCTGGACATCTTGGCTCTAGGAAAGAACCGGAAGTCACATGGTGCAGAGCTGGTAACTGAGGCGGATGGAGACACACTACGATGTTTTTTGAAATTTAGAATTTTAGAAATTTAGAAACAGAAATTGCCATAAACTTTTCTGTTCTTTCAGAACATGAGACAATAATGAAAACGCACGAAAGAGGCCCTCCTAAATTTCTTCAGAAAGTGACAAAAATGATAGGTCAAGTGTGTTTGAAATAAAGGGGACTATTTCGAGCAGGATTAATGGCCATGTGTCCTTTCCTGTAGTAAATCTTGTATGTTCAGCATATTCTTTTTATCATTCCTTACATACATGTTTTCAAGAAATTTACATATAAGAAAGAAAAGCAAACAATTTCAATATTGAGAGTGCTGTGATAGAAATAGGAAACTCAAACCTCCTTAGTGGCTGAGGAAATGTGCTCTGGAGCAGGGAGTGTCTGTATTAAGCTTTGGAGATGAGGAAAGCTGCCATCTGAATAAGCGGAGTCCTCTCCCTGAGTGCAACCACGCGTAAGGACAAGGAGGCAGAGAAGAACAGGGCAGGTTAGCTGTGCTCTCAATATAGAGTGAAGGAGAATCGCTGGAGATGAGGATGAAGAATCAGTTAGTTAGATAATGACAGAAACTAACTTATTTCTGAGAACAAGAAGGAGGTACCTTAGTTACTTTCCTAGATGCTGGAGCAAAACACTTGACACACACATTTCAGTCCGGAGTTCGCTGGCCCCATAGCCCTGGGGAGAGCTCCTCAGGATAGGGGCATTTGGAAGCAAAGTAGGGGGAGAGGTGAGGGTGATAAACCCTTCCAAGCCACACGCACAGCCACCCACCTGTTGTTACTAACACATTCCTAAGAGCAAGTCAGTTTTGTCTCCACTATCAGTCACCTTCTGAAAACTCTGCCTCTGAGACTTTTGAGGGACATCTAGATAGAAACCATATCAGAAGGATAATGGTATAGCAGTTAACACAACTGTTACGATGGTGCATTGTTTAAAGGAATAGCAGTAAGTTGAAAGTTTCAGGGGCTGTGTCATTATTCCTCTGGGATACAGTCCTGTCTCTTCCATTCATAAAAACATGTTGAGTTCCCAGGGTTTGAATTTGGATATTATTGGGGCATATAAATAGACTCAACATGGTGAACAGTTGTTTTTCAAAAAAAAAAAAGTTGGTTGAAATGTTTAACCATAACTATATAAATACTTTGCAAATGTTTATTTTGGAGAAATCTTTCTTAGGATATGATAATCTTAGCCTTATTGCAGCTTAAACTTCCTGGTTTATACAAAGAGGATCCTTACATTTCTATAGTATGCTTACATTTTCAGAAAGCTTACTCTTTTTTTCTTTCTCAGAATAATCTTTCAGTTAGCATCTTTATTTTGCACGTTTATAAATTGAGACAGAATTTTAAATGTTTTCCTCTTTAGGTCACATATTTTTGTGCAGGTGCTAGGTTGCATACAGTTCAACACTTAGATGGGTAGGGGAGACAGTGTGAAAAATGGTTGACAAGACTGAAACCAGTTGGGTAGAGAGAAGAGGAATCTGAAATCCTGACAGCCCTCTGGTAAGGACTGAAGGATTGGTATGTGGAGAAGGCATTGGAATTTTGAGTAGACCCTACTGGGAAAAATCAACGGACCCGACAGGGATGTAGCACAGGTGTAAGTAGCTACCTAGAATGCGTTAGGTCCTGCCTTCTGTCTCCAGCCACACAGACACATAGGCAGACTGGACCCTATAGCAAAAAAAACTCTTGACATAAGAATTTTTAAGTAATAAAAGGTATCCACAGATCAACGGAAATTTCTTGGAAGCAATGAGTTCCATTATTAAGGTGTCTAAGCTTTGAAAAGTAAGATGGAGATGTAGTGAAGGAACTTTAACTGTCTTTTTAATTTTTATTTTATTTTGTTACTGGGAACTGAACTCATGACCTTGCACTTGCCAGGCAGGAACTGTGCCGCTGAGCCATATCTCCAAACCCCCTTAAGTTTTATTTGTAATGTAGGATTATTTATTTATTTTTCCTTTTTAGCATATGTTTGCAGTACAGATAAATACACTGACTGTGGGGAATTGGTAAATATAAATATCATATCTTTTTACTTACCTTTCCCAATTGGCTTAACTATCACACAGAACACTGCTCTAGAATATCATCTTCTGGCCCTGAGATGTTATGATAATTTTCATCATTACTTGCTGCTCCAAACTTCTTGTGAGTAAAAGACATGAAGGCATTTTTCTTGCAATATTGTGGAATGCTTTAAAATACCTTCCTTGGTGGATGGACCTAGTATTTTCCCTGGAGCATTGCAAATACATACAATACTGCTGGACTGGTATTTAAATTGTTGAGTACAGGGCTGGGCTTGGTATTTAAATCTTTGCATTAGTTGATGGGTATAAATCTCCATAAACAGACAGCTCCTGGTGAGTTTACTGGGTTTCTGTATGAATTAGAATACTTTATGCATAATTCTCTGTGGTGGATATACTTAAGTGATATATTCGCAGTAACTATTTTAGTAACTAGTAGAAAGATTATACAGTTTCCATTTAACTGAACTGTTTCCTTTACAGGGTAAAACAATTTTATACTTAGTAAACCCCCCTCCCCATACAGAGTTTAATACTGTTTTTACAGGAGATTTGAGTGTAGCATCTGTTTAGGCATATACTTTTAGTTTTAAGTGGTGTCCACCCATTGCTGGGCTAGGAGCTTCTAAAATTTTTATTAAGAAAAATCTTTAATTATTGAATAGCCAAGTGTACAATTTGCCATTAAATTTGTTCTGCATTTTACAGTTTGAAAGAAAGACTCTACCTGTGAAGGTAATACAATCACAACATAGCGGATATGTATAATCATTCACCCTTTTTATTCTCTCATTTGCTAATCTGATTACATCATTTCTTTTGACTTGCTTTATAAAATTCATGTGACATACTAAAAAGACTGATGAAAACAAGGGATTAAAACAGGATTTAGCATTCCTATGCCTTGTGAAATGGAAGGAATTGTATGCTACAAGTCATAAAGTGTTTTATGGATGTAATCTTATGAAATGTATCTAATATTGGATGGATTTCAGGGAAGATCACACTGAACAGTTCTCACTAGTAAATAAACTCTTGGGTGACCTAGCTGGATTCTGAAGATCATAGTTAGTGACATCCTTCCAGCCATGTCATGGTGTCCTTGGTCACTGTTGGCACCGTAGGCCAGACAGGAAGACAGGGCAATGTTTACATGTATACAAATAGATGCTCAGTGAATATTTACTGATGAGTAAACAAGATCTAGGTATTAGCCTTTCTTCCTTAGGAGTATGTAACTAAACTTGCTGCTTGACTTTCTAATGGTGTAAGTGAATCAGAAAATTCACAGTGTTATCTAGATATGTACTACTCATGGGGAAATGGGACTGAATTTCATGAAGTTCTAGTCACCTTTTGAGAAGAATGCATCTAGAAGCCCAGCTCTGACTTCTTATTCCTGCTGATACAATAGTTGAACTGGAGAAGCTTTGGGATAGGTACTTTTCATTTAATTTTTACCTATTCCATGACTATCTGAAGATATGCTTACATACAGAATTTGGGGCAGTGTTTTGTACTTCTGTCTACTCAAAGTTTATAGACTTACCATAAAACATACTTTCTCACCTGGTCTACAAACAGAGCTAATACTGATTGCGAATTGCAAGAGAAACTAAAGTAGGGGTTGAAATGAAAATATTAGCCCAGAATTCCAGGGCAGGTGGTCCAAATCACACCCTTAGATCTTTTCTAGCCCTAGAATAGAGGAGGTGGGTGATAGCCAGATTGTCAGTGGTAGAGCTTCTTTAGACATTTAATTCTTTGGGGAATTGGACTAAGTAAGGTACTAGAGAGATTACTAGATCACACAGTCACTGCAGATCCAGACAGACGTCCGGCTACTTGGGGCTTCATTAATTGTGTGCAGGTAATGCTACCCAGCTTCTCTGCAGCTCCAGAGCTTAGATCTAGTGGGCTTTTTCTTCTGGGGCTGAGTTTTCTATCTGTGAGATATGATTGCTGAAAATATTTTCCAAGGTTCTTTTTTTTTTTTCCCCGAAGTTCTTTCCAGGCCTAAATTTTGGTTCTGTTCCTATGAATTGTTTTACTTGCCCAGTATCCTGCGTCTGTAAACCAGGAATTTTATTTGAGCTCTTCTCAGGCCACCAGTGTAACTTTTTGCTGATTATGTCAGTCACAGAGGACTTTCCAGAAATTCTATTAGTGTCTAAACTCCCAGGAAGTGGTATTATTTGTACATAGGGAAAGACTCCTAAGCTGATTTCTGTGATGAGACTTAACTGTACAGCATTTCCATACACTATGATCAATAAAACCATTTTCATGGAGATACATGCCTAAGTATTTGCAATTGATATTGAAAGTGTTTCATGTCACTAATTCTAAGCTATCCAAATTGTTCTGTGTGTTCTACATGGCGAGGTATGCCTACTTGTAGTTCTCCGATTAACAAATCAGGGCAATGCTTCACAGGCTTCCAAAGAGCTATCCATTATGTCAATGAGAAGACTATTGTTAGAGCTTGATTTGCGTTTAAATTAAAAGCTTGTCCTGGCTTATACTGTCACTGATTTAATGTGCTGAAAATGGAATTTAAATTCTATGCAAAGATATTATATCTTGCTGAAGAATAGGACTGTGTTACCCTCTGCCAGAAAAAAGCATTGCCTTAACCTTTCCTGGAGGGGAATTACCTGGACTCCAGGGTGTCAGGAGTCTGTTGTGAGTTGGACAATTTCTCAGCCCCAAGTCAACAATTGAGATGGTCAAGTTTTAAAAATTTTAAACATCTATTTAAAGATTTTTTCAACGGAGTGTGTCAAAGCATTTTCTCATTTTTGTGATTCATAAGTACGCTGTTTTGAGTCAGTTTTCCTTTTTGTTTAATTTATACACATGCCATATTTCTCTGTCAGGGAATCCTTTTATATAAACAGCAGTGGGCAGCGTGTCGCGTGAGTGAGGATTAGTCAAGCATGAAATCATGAACTTACACAAGAAGTGGGCTAGACCATGAGTATGAGTTGAAAAGCAACTTGAGATGACTTCAGTTTGACTTCCCATGAAGCACTCTGTATTTAAGGAGGACACACTTACCTTGCTGCAGCAAGAGTCTGAGAAATTTCATCCACGCAAAAACAGTCTGACTTCCGGTTTTTGACAGCTTAGATAGTCTTCATGAATAAAGATCTCAGTTTGAGGCTCAGTGCTTTTCAAGTCTCTCTTTCTCTTCGTTAGCAGAGAGTCAGAAATCAAAGTAAAGGTGGCAATTGTAGCAGTAACAGTAACGAAACGATCTCCCATCATATCTATCATTAGTTCGTGGCATAGTCACTGTGTTATTGTGACAGTGTTAATGAGGAGATGTTCTTACAGAAAGGGAAAAGGCTTTGTGAAGGCTTCTTTTGTTTTGATAGATTTTTAGCTCATTAATTATTTGCTGTTTTGCAAAAATAAAATTAGTATTAATTTTTTTAAATGTAGGTCAATGCCAGAAGATTCTCCCATGTAATTTATGATACTTGCAATTGTCATAGTAACACACATTTTAGGAAATAGCATCTCATAGGGCTTTGTGCTTCCTGGAGGTGTGTTACAGCTACAGTGGGGAAGAGTTTGAAAAATTGAGTTCTACATGAGAGCAGGTGAATTCACAGCCTGGTAATGAAGTATACTACTTTGGAGAAGTGATGGTTACAACTATTTAAAGAAATAACTACTTCAAAATAAATTTGAGATTAAATGCGTAAGGGAGAGGGAACCCGAAGATTTCACCAAGTAAGCATGTCCAGATACTCTAGAAAATATCAGAAGTTGCCTTCTGTGACTTGCTAAGAGGAGTTTAGAATGTTATCTATTAGCCTTAGGAAGAAAATTTTAGCCATGAGAGAAATGAGCAAAAATGGACAGTTTTATCTAATAATCAGAAGATGAATGCTCAGTATTTGGAAGTAGGAATGAGAAAATTATTCTGAGTCATGTTATAAAATGCACCCTGGCAGAGCCTGACATGGGACTGCACCAGCCAGGCCATACTCCTGTTAGATGAGTTTGCCTCCTCCTGTTAGAGGAGGCAAAACTAAGATTGTAAGGCTGGTCAGGTTTGTCAGGTTCACCAGATAAACCCGATGTTTGTCAGCGGGATCTGGGATCTGGGGTTGGAGGGTGTTTGACCTGGGAGTTTCGTGTTGTCAGAAGTAACTAAAAAGTCAGCATCTAGAAGGTTAAAGCCAAAGTTCGTCATCACAAACGAAGAGTGTGTTAGAAGCATGGAAATCCAAGCAGGGGCCGGGAAGAAGCTTACAGATACATGTTTGAAAGTACTCCAAATTCTCCAAATTCTTGGCACCAGAATTGCTTTTGGATTTTGTACTTCTGAAGTTTTGAAATATTCTCCTATACATGAAGCCATCCAGGATTGGCGGGGATAGGACTGAAGTTTAAACACTAAATCCACTTATATTTTATATGTTGATCTTAGACACATAATATGAAGGTAATTTTATACAATTTTCAAAGTAATATTGTGCATGAAACAATGTTGGCATCCACTGAATTGTGAGAAAGTGAAGTCACCACTGTCTCGTGTGTGGGGCATTCTGGATTTTCCACTTGTGGCATTCTGTCAGCACCCCGGAAGCTTTGAATTTTGGAGTAATCCAATTTAGAATTTTCAGATTAGGAATGCATGGCCTATATTCGAGGAAGCTGAAAATTAGGAAAGATAGAAAGCCAACTATAAGTCTCATACTTCAGATATAAAACTGAAGGGAAAGTGGCTTGATTTCTGTTTTCAGTGTATGATTTTCTCCTGGTCTGACACTAAGAGCAAAGCCTGAACCTGGAGATTAATTTCTAATTCCACTCAGGGGAAGGCAGAGATCTGAAATCCTGGAGAGGCTCACACTTAACCACATGGATAAAAAGCAAGGTCATTTCCAGCCCCTTGTCTAAATCACCACTTGGTCACTTTATTCATCTGCTGAGATTGGATTGACAAATGTGACAGATGGTAACCATATATTCGTGGACTCCACAAACATCTGCATGGTGGAATAGTGAGGAAAATAAAGAAAGAGTATGTTTTCAGAATGCACTAGTGAGGACAGGAGGGGAAATATGTACATGCCTCTGAAAATCTGGCTGTGGCCACGTACTGAGTTTGGAGCTCTGGCCTTGCTGTGGGCCCTATGGACTGAAACATACACAGCTCTTTGGAGCTCCTCAGAATTGCAGTCTTGGGCTCCCTCTAGACCTCTACTGAGTGGCAGCCAGTAGTTTAACATGATCCCCCCAGGAGATTCAAACATAGAGTCTGAAAAGTATGCGTTTATTACCAAACAAGGACCTTTTGGCACAAATGGTCAGGAAAAGCTAATTCGAGCTGGACATTAATGGGAAATATGGGTGATCCACACATTGTAACTAGCCTTTGAAACAAGGGTGGCTCACTTGGTACAACAGTGAGAGTTGTTGCTTAGAAACTAGCAGTGATAGGCCTTTCCATACATACACGTGCACACACACAGGAAAATCCCCTTACAGATAATACTTTAAGCAAAAATATGAAGGCTAGTGGTGAAGGAAGAGAAACACTTAAATACTGATTACAAATTTTGATTTTTAGGTTTTAGGTTGCAGAACTGATCTCTGGGAGCATAATTCTGCATGTAGAAAGGTCTTTCCTCACTGTTGGATGCAGGTCTCAGGCCGTCTGTCAACCTAGTCCCTAGGATGGAGTCATCACCATGGAGCAGAGATGGTGACAGGGACTAACTAGGCCTTCCTCACAGGGGGAGATGCTGAGGGAAGCCTCAGCTGGAGAGTAAGCAGACAGTGACAACACAAAGTGAAGAGCTTCCAGCAAGGCAGCCATGATTGCTGTTTTTGCTCCTCAGAGCCTTGTGGTGGGGCCTACTTGCATCTTTTTGAATAAGAATCAGCCATGAGGGTGAACAAAGGCCGTGTGAATTCACTGGGGAGGCAGGGTGGGCGCTTGGCACCTCTCCACATGCAATTTGGTGTGTCAGACCAAGGAGCCTGTGTCTATTCGAGGAAAGAGAAACTGAGGCAACAGAAAAAAAAAGTAGGACTCCAGGCTTGAAAGATTATAAACTCTGGCCACAAGCTAGCTAGGCATGTGTGTAAAATAACAGCAAGATTTCTGATGAGCAGTCTTCTCCACATAATTCACCTCCTCACAGTTATTCAGCAGGCCCGAGAAGCCCATTCACCATGAGAAGAAACACGAGTACCAGCTCAACCTGGTACCTGTTTTCGCACATTTTCCTAAGGAGGAAACACAGCATTCAGTATGACAAAATGTGTCCGTGACTGTGTTTTGGAATAAAGAGATTATGAGAATGGTGCTTCGCGAAATGCTCGTTTATGTAGACATACACCGGCAATGTCCTTATTTTATACTGAACAAGAGAGAAAAAATGACCTTCCCAGAAATACTTCATTACTGATAACTAGTTTTCAGATTTCTCTTCCATACAACCACCAGTGTTGCTGTGCTGGTACTGGTTGCTATGGTTCCCTGCCCCTCCGTGTGCTAGGATATAGTTGTGGTGTTCAGTACTCTTGAGTGTCTCAAGTGAGGTAATATTTTTCTTGATTTGTTTCGTTAGTAGTCGTCGTCGTCACCCCGCCAGGCTCTGAACATGTATAGCTTTGCAGTGTGGTGGCTGTGAACAGTGTGGCAGGACTCAGCCCTTGAAATGTGGCTACTCTTGGTAGAGGTGGGTGCTACATGGTGGGAAAAGGTTAATAGACGAATCATTCATGATTTTATATTGATTATATATTGAACTGATAATATTTTAGGGATATTTATTAAGCTAAAAGCTATGATAAAAATTAATTTTATTTTTGTTTCCTACTTTTTATTTACATCTGTTTTGCTCTTTTTTAGTGCTGGGGATCAAACCCAGGGTCTCCTGCATCCTAAGCACAACTAGCACAGAGCTACACTCTCAGCCCTCTGTTTCCTGCTTTCCAAAAGTGCTACCAGAAAATTAAAATTACCGATGTAATTTGCATTATACTTTTAATGAACAGTTCTGAGCTCAATTGTTGAGGTGTGAGAAGGAGAAAATCCGAAGTAAAATGTTTCTACAAACAAAGACTTTACCAGAGGTTGCCAGGAAAAAGGAGAGAGTTGCTTCTTTGCCAAGGCAGGTGGACAGTGGATTGTGCAAATCGGATTACTTGCTGGTATAAACCGACTCTTGAAGAAGACAAAACTTCTAATAGGAGTAAACTTACTGTCACCGTGACTTGGTGTCTTGCTTAATGCCTAGCGGCATAGTGTGCTTATTTGGTGGCTTAGTAAATACATTTGATGAGGGTGGTGAGGGATGAGTCTTTGCAGGGCCTTGGCAGTTCACCGTAAATGTACTTTCCTTCGTATCAAAACACCAGGCTTCTCCTCAGCCCCTCACTGTTACTCCCATCGGAGAAAAGTTTCAGCAAGGTAGAGCAGTGCGCAAGGATTCACTAAATAGTAAGAACCTGGGCTTGCTTTCATCTCTTTTGTTTCAAAATCTCATGCTTTTTCCGCTATAGTTTACTGTTCTGAAGTTAATCCAAGATCAGTTGGAGAAGTTTTCGTCACCTGTCACACAGAGCAATTATACCGGAAATATCACTGAGTTCCATTTCACCATGACTTCAGCGGGAAGTAATTCAAATTAATTGTGGATTTTCCTGGGACCACCAGCAATGGGAAACACACAGCTGATGAAGGGAGTCAGATTCAAGTTTTGACTTTGCTGTTATTTTCTCAATATTAAAAGTGGTGAATGAGAGTTAAACCAGGTAATTTCTGAGTCACTTACAGCTCTGAAATTCCATGAAAACTGGTTTCTAAACCAAATGTACCCATTCTTTTTTTACATGGGTTATTGAATATGTACTTGGGGAGTACTAGTCGTGTTTATTGACCTGGGGTTAAATGTCTGGTAATCTTCTCAGATTGATGTTTCACACCAAATTTCAAACACTATGGATCAGTCCCTTCCATAATATAGTAATACTTTGCTATCTACTGGAAAATATATGTTATTTTCATGGGAAAATGCATGACACTAAAGACTACTAAAGACTCCATTCCCACATGCCTAGTGTATAGTTAACCTGTAGTTATATCCTCATTTTGTATGCATTCATACTTTGCAAATTTTGGTGTTCTATCCCATGAATGTTCATGAATTATGAATTCAGCTATAAGCATGCAAGCAAAACCCTCTGTCACGTCTTTGTCTCTCCTCTCTTCTCTTTCTGACCAGCAGAATTTACATCTGTGTGACATGACTTCAAAATCATCTCTTAAGTTCCATCTCAGGGGACCAACATTAATAGTGTAGCATATGCAAATGATAGAAGATTTGTTCTCAAATGCATGTAATTCAAAATTTTCAGAACCACATACAACTAGTCTTTGTAAAAGCAATTCTAAATGTAATTTTAAAAGTAAAAATCCATTATGACTATTTAAAAGATGGCCCTCCCAAGAAAAAGTGGATATGACTTATTTTGATGGGGCTTTCCAACTGCTGTCTGGTTTTGTTTTAAAATTTTTTGGTAGCATTCAATTAAAATTGAGTCAACCATTTTTCTTTTCAGTCCAATGGCATTTGTGCAGTGTATGTTATTCCAGGGAGACTAATTGATTTCTAAATGTGTTGTGTTGTAGAAAATGAGTGCTAATTTACTTAGATTTTTTATATTCCAAGTTGTATGTTCTCAGAAAAATATGTATGTGTACCATTATTTTTTTTTCATGATTTTCTTCTATGTCTGCACATAATCATCCAGTTGTATGTATAGGATATATAGGAAAAAAAGATACAATGTAATGAAAGCCAGATACTCTGGAAGGAAAATGCTTTTGGTCATTCATTTAGTAAGTATTTATCAACCATTCACCATGTGGACACTCGGAGCACACAAGATTAATAATAAATGTACTGTCTGACTTCAGAGATTTCACTGGCTTGCAAGAATATCTTTCACTTGTAACAACCTCTACCTCAAAGGTAGCAGGCCTCATCAGCAACAGCAAGAATAGAATCATTGGGATGAATAGGGGAGTGGTGGGTATTTCTGCCTTGAAGCTTTTCAAAAGGGAGTAACTTTTGAGTAGAGGGAGTAAGAGAATACCCTACAGAGAGAAAAGAATGGGTGGATAGATTTTTCTGTTGTGTGTAGGTCTGAACTGGGAGGTGTGAGGGAAGAGATGTAAGCAGATGAGACGGGAGTTTGGGGCTGGACTAACCAGGGCATTGGGGACTCCCATAAGGAACCTGCCTCTGATATTTTTTGGACAGATGGGTTTGAGTGTCAGATAAGTGTTTTCAGTTGCCTTTTTGCAGTAGGAAAGATTGAGTCGCAGTTTGGAGATACTGGAAAAATGTCACCATTGCTCTTAGGAGGCAGGGAAGGAGGGATACCAATGAGGGGTGGTCTTGATAATTGTTCGGACCATTAAAATGTTCTATAATGAGTGAGTAGAATAAACCACTTAAGAGGGCTTGGCTGAGTTCTTACTAAAGATTCTGATAGAATTGTTTTAAGGAGTCTATTTAATGAGTTATTGGAAAAGACGTAAACATAAACAGAGTTGGGAGCATGTTAAATAAACTGCTGCGTAAATTCAGCGTTGGCAATTAAAAAAGATTTACCAGAGTACAGCTAAATACAGTGTAATGGGTAATTAATGGGCTAGTGACAGCTCAGTGTAATAACCACCCTGAACTTCTAAGATGGTGCATTAATATACGTGCACATCCGGAGGAGGGTTTGCTTTCACAATCAACACAAGTTACTAGGAAATTCCTCCACAGCAGTTAATTAGGGGTGTCTGGCAAGCCAGCCTCCTGATTAACCAGCCTCCGAAACCAAAGGTACCTAACTTTGCCATTGATTCATGCATTTCTTGTTGAGCCTAAAAGGGGTTTGGTGTGAGTTCCATTCTCCCTTTTCTCCATGCCGTAAGTTCTACATTTAGATGTTATTTTGTCTCTCTGTGAGAGTTACCCTTTCTGTTTTAGGAAATGAGCTTATGTTCTGAACTCCAACCTGGAAAAGACCTCCATAGGTGAGTGTAGGTACCTGAATGGTTGTGATGAATTCTGTGCCTTTGATACTTTTGGATTATGGATTAGAAAAAGGTCAATAAGTATTCTGCAGAGAAAGGCACTTTTGAAACCCATTGGCTATTTTCATTCCATTATATTTGGGCAATTTTAAGTTTACAATAAAAGTGAACATGAAGTACAGGCAACCCCTTATGCCTTGTCTCCTCCACCTGCTATTTCTATCTTCCCTATTATTAACATCTTGGGTTAAGGTGGTGCCTTGTTTTCAATGAATGAACCATTATTGATACACTATCTTTAAATAAAATCTATAGTTTATAGTAGTGTGTTAGCTTTTCTGTTGCGTGTTATATGGGTGTTGACAAGTGTTCCCTATTACATTATCACACAGAATGGTCTCGCTTTCCCTGACAATCCCCTGCACTGTGATCCCTCATACCTCCTGTCTTCCTTCCCCCACAAACCCCTTGGTCGCCACTGATGTTTTTATTGTCTATAGTTTTGACTTTTGCAAAAACCTCTTGCAGTTGGAATCATATCTCACTGTTGGCTTCTTTCACTTGGCAATATGTATTTAGGGCTCTGCTCGTTTCTTTTTAATGGTGAATAATATTCCATTGTATGGATTCACTATAGTTTATCCATTCACCCAGTGAAAGACATCTTGGTTGCTTCTAAGCGGTGGCAATTATGAATAGAACTGATATAAACATTTATATGTAGGATTTTATGTAGATAAGTAAACTTTCATCTTATTTGGCTAGATATTAAGGAACACAAGTGCTGGAATATATTGGAGGAGAATGTTTATTTTGTAAGAAGCAGCTAAATTTTTTTCGAAGTGGCTGAAGCATTTTGCATTCCCACATTTAACTTTTAACACTTGCCATGTTGCCAAATAACTCTTTAGAGAGCATAAACTTCAGGACTCACAATGTAATTCTAGAAACAGTTAAGATACCATGAAAGTGCCCAACTTGAGATCCACTAACATTAGGGAATAATTTACTATTTAGGACCTTTACTTCATTGTATAACTGATGTAACTGATTCTTTGTAAGAAGTTAATGAAATAATAACAATTTAAATTACTATAAAATATTTAAATTTTTCTAGAGATGTGAGAATGCTGAGATGCCCAGACACTGAGTTTTGGTACTAACTCTGCTTTTGCAGGGTGAAAGAAAAGTATGGGAACCACATTTGCCCTTATATATTTGGGATTAGCAATTTTCATGGATTTATAAACTTGCTGATTTAGTTTTTAAGAAGTGCAACCCTGAGGTAAATGCCTTCTGATTTCTCAGAAGAAAAGAATGTGCGGTGAGTAGGCACACGTATACACACACACACACACACACACACACACACCCCTGAAATACTTTGGGCTTCTGCCAGATTTGAATAGTTGCCCGGGCAGCAGCCTGATTCACTCACCTCTGCTTAGCTTAGGTTTTCCCTCTAAATGGACATGAATGGAAATTATACACACATGAATGGCAGAAAATTGGTTTCTTTACCTTTTAAAAGGCTTTGTCAGAATCTTTATTTGAATTGTTATGGTATTAACTAGGATTGAGTTGATTTTTTTTTTTTTGTAACCTTAAAAGCAGATAACAAATTACAAAGTTTGCTTCCTTCTGTTGGATAAGAGCCAGTGAAAGATGACCATGTTAATCCTTTTTAACCTAACTGTACCATACATTTCTGCTTTATTTTGTGCTGTGTAGAAATAACTTTGGTGTCAAGTGTTACTGCCCATGATAAAGCATTGTCAGTGCCTTTATGTTATGCATAAATATTTATTTCACTTTATGTTCCTCAGTTTCCTTATCAGTAAGTTTTGGGGGAAGAGTTAAAATTTTAGACAAATACTTATGAAACTGAAATTTTTTTCATGATGTTTTATGAGCACTCTTCTATGTCCATCTAGCTGAGAAGGACTTTACAACTTATTAAATTCATTAAACAGATTCGATTAGGCCCTTCAGTGAAGGACTCCTAGCTTTGGAAGGGCTTGATACGTTTGCCTGTGTGGTAAATCTGTTGGTTAGGATGGGGTGATATGTGAATGGGCAATATGCAAGGGCCTCCTCTTCTGCGGGAATTAACAGAGAAGTGGCGAAGAGTCCTGTCTCCATGTACTTCAAAGGGGGAACACTGTTCTGCCTGGCTTAGATATAAAGAATATAAAGATAAAAAGAATATATATTGTTCACACAGGCTCTAGTCAGACTGCTGTGATGTGTAGCTAAATGTGTGTCTGTTTTTCTTGTATTGAAAGTAACAAAACCCAGAGTCACCGAGGATTTGCTGTGGTCCTGTGTGGAGGGGGGGTTGCGTGAGGCAGTGAGAGGAAGGGTCCAGCTTTGTGGATGCACGGGCACCCCACATACAGAGGGTGATTATGCTTAGTCAGTAATCTCTCCCATGTGAAATGGAGTTTTGGTTCAGATTGACTTCTGGTTTTATTGGCCTCATACTAGTTAGTTTCATTCCTCAATTTTCTACTTTCTAAAGTGTGCTCTTTAAGAGCAGAAACTGGTTCGTGTTAGTATTGCCAATAGCATGCAGTATGGCATTTGTTGAAATTCCATTCTTGTTGGCGGGTTGAATGAGAAGGAAATCCACCAACTATTAAACAGCTTTTTTTCATTCTCATGAAAGCTGGATAAACTGCTAATTCCCATACATTTCATTTCACTTTCTAACTTAATCCACAGACATAAAAAAATATATGATGCTCAGGACATTCTTACGTAGCCTGCCTGGAGTCCTCTCTGCTGAGTTTTGTAGCTCGCCTCAGGCCAATGGAAGGGAAGAATGGATTTCTGGAGCGTCAGCACTCATTTTGTCATCTGGGATGGACTTGAGAAACTAAGTGTTCCCTTGTCTTAGCAAGAATGTATTGTCTAAGTTTGCTTGCCAGCTCCTTCTGAGAAAACTGAGGAACTCTCATCCCGGTGCCGGGCTGAGCCGGGCCCTTCAGTGCAGAATCTTTGGTCCCACAGGTGGTGGGTGATTCTCCTCTTCCTGGAAGCTGCCTCTGAGACCTCGCGCATAACATGCTCCTGCCTCCTGTGCCGCTGTGGACAATAGTGATTTATCGCAGTGGGCGATCCCTTTCTTGTTTTCCTTTGTGGAGTTAGTGTGAACAAGCAATAAAATCTGCACCCCTTTTTTCAGACGCTATAACTCCATTTTACATTTATCAATTGTGATTGGAGGACAAAAATAAATGAGCAGAGCATCCCATCATCTTTATTTACTTCCATGTAACCCACACAGTGCAGTTATTCATGACAAACTCTCTGAATCTACTTTTCATTTTCTTTTTCCTGCTCTCTCTAAAACAGGATGGACTTTGGGGGTATAATTGTGGTCCTCCCTTGTCTTTCTGCCCTCAATCTGCTCATCTCAACATGACGCATGTTGAGATTAAATGCGTCCCCTGACTTCTCCCTACCTGGCTTGCAGTGCTGGGTTCAAGTCCGCAGCATGGCATCTGTGCCCCTGGTCCTTTGGTCCCTCATGCTGTGCTGTCTCCATGTGCTTGCTGACACTGTCTTTCAGTCACCACATTCTCCTTTCACTATGCCTGACATACCTTACTTTAGTGGAGTGGGAACTGTGGTCCTTTCTCCCGGCCTCTTCCTAGAATTCTTCCCTGAACACACAGAGGCCAAGCAGAGCTTTAATTGTTTCCATGCTCTGTGGCTTCTTGTAGTTTGTTTCTGAACACCAAGACTGCTATAACGCTAAGGTCATTGTTAATATTGTTGCTCCTAATATTATGGTCTCTACTTACATTCTCCTGGTTTGGTTTTTATCTTTTTCAAAACATCTTCGCAGCTGCTTAAAGCCAAATGTATTGTTATAGCAGTTTCTTGAACTTCAGCATGTTTCTACATCTAGATAATTTAAGGAAATTCAGATACGGTTTTACTGTTTCTGAGACACACATATACCATCCAGACTGTTCTCAATATCCTCATTTTTACCTAGAAAACTAAAGTGAGGCTTCCAAAACGATTTAAGATCACAGTAATTGTCTTCAGTATTGATTACTCTATCCACACTTGAGATATTACAACAGAAATGTATCAGAAATTTTAATTAGGTTCCATGCAATACTAGACAGTCAGGCATAGTAGCATCCAGCCTCTGCTAGTCCTAGGAAGGTATTTTAAAATCATATGAATTTTAACATGAAGTTATTTTCCTTAAAAAAATGGCAATGACAGGGAAAAGCTATTGCAGAACTTGCCCTTTTTTTTTTGGTACCAGAAATCAAACTCACAACATTACGCTTGGCAAGCAGGCATTTGGGCCACTGAACCAAACCCCTGGCCCATTTGCCTATTTAAAAAAAAAAATCTAATTTGTCAGATTGCAGGTTATATTTATCAGGTTATAAATTCTACTTGACTACCAATTACTGTGGTAATTTCTCATTTCTTCACATGTATGTTGGGTTGCCCAGTTATATGTCACAACCTTCTATAAAACAAAAGAGAAGAAGTCAAAAGACACATGACAAACAAGAAAAAGTACATTTACAATGTGTATTACAAAGACTTATTTTCTCTCAATAAAAAAGCTCACCAACCAGTAAGAAAAAATGACTAGTAACCCAGTAAAATATGAACGAAGAACAATTATAGGCAAAATAAGGGTTTTAGCATACAAAAAGATGAACAAGTTGATCTGTAGGTATAGAAACATCCCTTATTTTATATTTATATCGGCTCAGGATATAAAAATCTGTCTTTCCAGGCATCCCTGCACTCTGAGAGGCTGAGGCAGGAAGATTGAAGATTCAAGCTCATCTTTGGTGGTTTAATGGCCTAGCAAGAACCTGACTCAAAATAAAATAAATAAAAAGGGTTGGGGATGCTGTGTGTGTGAAGGCAAAACCCCCATGTAGGGGGAAAAATCTGCCTTTCTTGACATCAAGAGCAAGACCCTGTTTTATGAATTTGGCTTTATGTTCCCACATATTTCTAATACTCTTCAAGCCAGCTCTGTAGTTCTTATCTAGAGAGTTTGAAATATGTTTTATACCTTTATTTATGTAGCAGATTGGTTTACCAAATACCCACCCATTTTGGAGCATTTTATGTGATAGACACTGGAAAGATATTAGAAAAATAAAAGGAGAAAGGAAGCAACAAGTTTCAGTTTTTTGCATACAGCCAAAGAACCCAGTTCTGCCTAAATCTTGTATTTGTGGAACTTGATTTGGTGACATGAGCTTCTTAGATGCAGTGTCTGGGAAGTGCTTTGTTCTTCCGGGGAAACTGGTTGAACTTTTAATGCCCTGTTCGTGGAGCTCCTGCTGTCCCAGGAGCTCTCTGGTAGAGCTGCTGGAAGCGGAGCCTGTGTGGTCAGTTGTCTGCTCTCATCGCTGCTGGCTGGGAAACAATCTCCTTTGCTTCACTGATAACTTCAGAATCTTTAAAGTCATCTAATACCTTGTAGTAAATCTTTTCCTACTTAAACCAGCTGAAGTGGGCTCAAAAGGCAAGTTGTGATTTGGCAGTCTCAGGGTAAAGGTGGAGGGTGGTGAGAACACAGGAATATTAACAAACAATCCAATCTAAACCCAGAGAAGTTCATTAGATTTTAGTTCTAGTGTCTTCATTGCTAAAAATAAAATACTGTTTGTCAATTAAATCTAAATTTGCTTTTGGGTCTTCCCATTGAAATCTCATAAAATGTTCTCTCTTTCATTTAGTCAAATAGCACAAATCAATCAAGCGTTTCACCAAATCAGTCACAATTACAGAATTCAGGCATACTTTGATTTATGCAATATGTCTTTTCCTTAAAATGCACAAACCCAAGTAATAACTTACTGTTTTTCTTTTCAAAACTCTTACAAGAATCTGTTTGTAAGTCAAGAGAGTTCAAATAGGAGTAGAATATAGTTTCTCACCGTCAGGGAAATTCCACTCTGGTTGGGTAAGCAGGTGAGGAACCCATCCTCACAGTGCGGAGCGCTGGGTGCTGGGAGAGTGGGGAGACAGGCGCAGGTAACTGCAGAACCCTGCTGTTCTCCACCTCGGCTGATTCTCTTACAAGCTGTGCAGATGCCCTGAGGAGTGCAGATGCCCTGAGGAGTGTTGAGACCAGTCGAAGTTGATCACTTAAGCTTCAGCACCAAGCCTTAGGCAAAGCCAGGTTCCCTTAGACTTTGTGAAGTTCCGGTGCTCAGCTGTGGAAAAGCAAGCATTCCAGGAGCTGAAGATATACCGACACCACTGAGATGGCCTTGACTTCATGCAAAAATATTCATTCCCCACTCTCTAGAGGAAGATCCGGAAATTCAGGGACTAGTTGGACCTGACGTACAGGCAAAGCCTCCAAGTCAGAGTCAAGGGACTTCATCTTATAAAAGTATTATACTTTATGTGCAAAGAGAAATTGTGATTAAGTCTGTGTTCAATCACTGTATATACCCCAAAATCATTTAAATGTTGTCAGGTTAAAAATAATTAAAAAGAAAGGTTAGACTGGGAGTGGTGGCACATGTCTGTAATTCCAGCACCTGGAAGGCTGAGGCAGGAGGATCTCTATGAGTTCAAGGCCACAGAGTGACTTCAAGATCAGCTTGGCAGCCTGAACTGCATAGTGAGACCTTGTTTAAAAGAGAAAAAAAAAGAAAGGACCTGGAGGTTTCCTTTGGCTGACAAATCGAACAGTGATTCCTGACATTTCAAGCCTTTTATGTGTGTGTGGCAGCGGAAAGGTTTCCAGGATTTGTTTTTGAAGAAAACTTATGAAAGAATTCTCTGTGGAAAAAATGAATGATGCAGCTAATCCAAGTTCATTGTTTGTTACTCATGTAGCACTATTGTCATTCAGGATGTTGAAACCCAGGTCCTTAACCATAAGGTAGATTCAAGATAAGTATACAACACTTTGTTTATAGGACAGCTTCACTAACTGAATGCAAGGTGTTTACCCATGGGGCAGTGCGGAGCCAATGAGCAGGACCAGAAGATCAGAGTGTGGAGAGGGGCTTCTTACTTGCAGGGAGTGAGAAACACATTGGGGATGATTCTCAAAGCATTACCTCTCTGAACAGAGAAAGCAAGGAGCTTGTAGTAAGGAAACATGTTTACTCACAGAAGAAAGACATATCACATGTAGACGCAGACACGTTCCTGGGCGTGTTCAGCTAGAAGGCGCGCATCACATGTTGAAAAAAAGTGGGAAATGCACCAGATGTGGTGGTGCATGCCTGCAGTTCCAGCACTCTAGAGGGCGAAGCAGGAGGATCACTGCACGTTCAAGGGCAACTTGGGCTACGTAGTGAGTTCAAGTCTAGCATGCTACATAGGAAGATCCTGTCTTAAAAAAGAAGGGGGAAGAGGCAGAGGGGGAGGAGGAGGAGGAAAAACTATGAATGGCCAGAAATCCCTCTGAGAGGAGAATTGAGTATTATAATCAGTTAAGTTTGCTCCAGGTCATCTAAAAGGAGAGTCGAGGCCATTCTGTAATTTTGGCTGGTTCCTTGTAAACAAGGTGCTCTTAAGGTCCCTATCTAAAACAAGTACACAAAGAAAACTGTGAAGGAACTTTAGTAGTCATTTAAGGGAACAGTTCCCCCAGTCCCTAAAGATGCCTGCCTCAGGGCTACTGTCACTATCTGTGATGGCAATCTGTGACACTTTTCAGCATAACGCCACTGAGAGAATGGGAAGCCTGTACAGTATCCTTGCATCCTAGCTGAACTCAAGAAACTCTGAGTCAGGAGAGAGAAATATTAACCTTGTGGCAAGATATGCCTATCTGATCAAAATCCTGAGAAGACAGGGCTATCTATTGAATTAAAAATGGAGAGAGGACTCAAAGATCTCAGGTATAAAGAAAAGTACTTTTTTTTCCTTTTTGGTTTTATGAGATAAAGAGTTTTATGAGATAAAGAAGTGATGCCTTCCAAGAACTTCTCCATTCTGGGAATATTCTAATGAATAAATTCTCTTGTGCTTTCCTATTCTGCCCTGCCTGGTGCCAAGCTGCCTTCGTGCTTTTTACTGGAACTCGACCCCTGTGTGAAGTGGGGTGCACTTAAGTCACATTCTAGCTTTATGGTCGTTTTCTTCACTAGCTGACCTCATTGTCGGGGATCTTAACTCCTTACTTGACTGCGGAATGGTTATTTAATGCAGTAACACACCCAGTGAGTGACCACTGGAGACAAAGGCAAGAGCCACTCTGCTGCCCTGTGGTGGTGGAAGCCAGATTGCTTTAGGTGCTGGGTGGATCCAGAGGTGCAGGAATTGGGGAAGGCAAGTGTGGCCGTGGGGACTGGCAGGGGGAATGGGGAGCACACACAATCCAGGAAGGTGGGAAACCCCAGTTTCCCTTGTCTTCTTTTCTCCTCTGCTTTTTCTTCCCATATTTTGTGGCCTTGCTCATAAATTTTAAAAGGAAGGATCTGAAACACATTTAAATACAATTGAAAAGGATGGTGGTGTGGGAAGGAAGGGAGTCTTTTGTTCCTAATAACTCACAATCATCAACCGGGTATTATAAAGAAAAAGGTGTACTTTGGCTCATGGTAAAAATAGTCCAAGGCTTAGGGGTTGTGCCTGGTGATGATCTTGCTGGTGGAGTCCTGAAGCAGTGTGGGGTGTCCCATGGTAAGAGACTGGCCTTCATAGCACAGTATATGGTGTCTCATAGCACCCACGCCCAAGACAACTCCTCCTCCTGACAGTCCACGCACTGCATGAATGGGTTAGTCTCATGGAGACAGAGCCTTACTTGCTTCTTAAAGATCCTACCTGATCCCACTTCTTAATATTTCATTATGGAGAGCAAATCTCCGCACAAGTTTTGGGGAAAACTATAGCAGGAAGGGTAAAGGATAGAGATTGAGATTGAGACTGAAATTGTTCATACTGGATAATGAGTTTGAGTCCACCTGTAGAGTTCTTAAGAATCAGAAAAATGCCTTCCAACAGACATGTGGACTCGATGGTCTTTCTTGGCTGGAGAAAGGAGGAGGAGAAGACCTGTGCAGAGTCAGGGCTGCAGGACTTCTGGTAACTTCTACTCTGTCATGGAATTGGAGGCAAGGCCATCTCCTGAGTGTGGAGTGTGATGAGGGCAGGGTTACAAATTTGAGTAGATGATAATTGCATTTGTCTCTTAGGAAAATGGAAGAATAAGCTAAATAGAAGAATTTGGTATGATTAGGGGTCGGGGCTGTTAGAGTTTTCTGGTGCAATAAAGGAGCAGAATATAAGAAAAGATAAAAGTGGACTTTTTATTTAAAGGATGTGGAGAGGAGCCCACAACCAGCAACAGTTTGGCTTTCTCCTCTTCCTGGATTTGGGGGTGTGGGGTGTATGTGACCTTTGACCGGATGTGGTGCTTTGGACGGGCAACGATGACACACCAGGAGCTGATGGGAATTTTCTTTGCAGCACGGGGAAAGGAAGGGGGAAGTGGCCGTCAGGATAAGCATCCCCAATTTGGCCTCACACCATCTTAGACCACCGCCATCACGTCCTGTAATTTAGTCTAGGGCAAAACTCTTTCAGGAGCCACCTGGTTTGATGATTTTGATTTTGACTCACCAAGCTACCTGAGTAGGTAACTTTTCTCCGCCTCATTCAGATTCTCAGATGCACTCATTTCAAACTTAATTATGGGTTCCACTCAGCTGTCTTATTATGAGATACTATTATTGATTGGGACAAAAGACACAGCAACTTTTTTTGAATTTTTAATTTTTTTATGTTTAAAATTTTTTCTTTGGTCCATTTTAGATACACACATACTCGTTGTTGGTAGTTTGTACTTGTACATGATATCTTGCCTCTCCTTTTTTCCCATTCCCCTCCCCTCCCTTCAGACCTTTTTCTCCTCCTTACTGACATAAGCTTTGTTTCCATCTATTGTTTCCTTCTATTGTTTTCCTTCTATTTTCCTTCTATTGTTTTTTGTTCCTTCCTTTTCCCCCTTCTCATTTGAACATTTTCTTCCCATTTCTCCACATCTATCATACATTTTGGTCCTATGTACACTTTTGATTTCTGCAGAAGAAAAATGTGGTATGTAAACATGTGTGTCCTGTTTATTTCATCGAAGAGTATGGCCTCAGGCTGCATCTATTTATCTAGAAATGTCTTTAGCTTATCCTTCTTTATGGCACAGTAGTACTCCACTGCACAAAAATCAACATCTTTATCCATTCATCAGCTGACCAGCACTTGGATTGTCTCCAAAATTTAGCTATTACAAAGTGTGCTCTCATGAACGTGGATGTGCATATACTGCTGTGTATGATGCTTTTCATTCTTTTGGGAAGATACTAAGAAGGGGAATGGCTGGGTCACATGGAGCCTCTCGCTGATGAATCTCCACACTGATTTTCACAGTGGTAGCACCCGCCTGCCTTCAGCAGCAGTGGAGAAGGGTTCCCGTTTCCCTGTGTTCTTGGCAGCATTTGTTATTAGTTGACTTCTTGGTGGTCTTCGTGATCTTGCAGGACAATCCCATTGATAATGTTCGAGGAAGCCTCCTGAAGGACCAGAAGTCCTGGTCAGGGATCTGGGGAGTGACGCAGAGCAGATGTGTTCTCTCCTTTGGGCCCAGTCTCGTGGATGTTAGCTGCATGCAACGCTTTGCAAGGTCAGAGGAAGCGGTGGTACCGGGACAGATGTGGGTTTTGTGACTGGGCGTGAGGTGCCATTGTTATTTTCAATGCCAGAAGTGGGAGTAGACAGCCTGGGCCCGAGGCCCCCCGTTTTTCTCTAGATTTGTCTCACCCTGCTCATTTGAGCGAAGCCTCACTTGCCATACCTGTCCTGGAAAGTGTGTCTAGAGTCCGGTCCTGTAGGTGTAGGTGACCTGGGTGATATTGTTAAACGCAAAGTACAGTTTTGATCCAATAGTCAGGAGTGGCCCAATGGTCCCTCATTGAGAGCACAGCCTGTGCGCATGTGTCTGTGTGTGCGTGTGCATGTTGTGTAGACGTAACACAAATCCCATTGGTAGAAGGGAGGAAAAGTCATCCCCTGATAGTCTGGGCTTGATCTGTGGACCTAAAATTGACTTTCCATTGCCACATTGGACACCTGGGCTTTGGCCCTCCAGGTGTGGCCTCACTTGCCTATTAGTAATGTAGACCATTGGGCCACACCTGGCTATTGGATCAAAATTGTAATTTGCGTTTAACAATATCATCCGGTGATGTGTAAGTGCTTCAAACCCAAGAAGCCCAGTTTTAGAAGTAAAAAAAAAAACCTGGAAGATTTTTCTCCCTGTATAAGATCATTTTTCTGAGATCCTTCTATGTAGTTCTAAGCACATTGTAACAAGCCTTTTCTACTTTCTTTGAACGTAGTAGAATCATTTGTATAATTACTTGCTCAAAGTGAAGCGTGCATCATCTAATCACTCATGTAATGGGAAATCATTGCTCTTTTATCTTCTCTCTTCTTTCAAGATCCAGATCTTTTTGTCTTTCTAGATAAGAGTCCTCTGGCCTTGGAGCTTGGATCACTTGAGCTGCATCAGTTGTCTTGTGTTAGCTTCCCTTGAACTCCATTGAGTTAAATAACTGATACTACATTATTAATATGCTTCTCACAGAGCCCTTCAAAACTATTTTCCAGTGTCCTCCTGATATGTTATAGTAAGAGTGCTGGTCATACTTCCCCTTGGGCTCAGTCCTTGTGAAAGTCGTGCTGGGATAAAATCATGTTTCTGCCCTTTCATGAAGTTTCACCACCAGGTAAAGCAAAGCCATGACCATAATATTGGTCAGGCAATGCAAGTAATTGGGCAGTGCATGTTGATAGAAACTGATAACGATGCCTTCAGGTGAGCTTGTATTATGCTCCAGGTGCTGTGTTTTGCATATATGATCTTTAATTTTCACAACCCTGACAATATACTCACTGTTATTTGTCCTGTTTTACGAAGGTGTTGAAAGTGACATTAAAGGTGGGTTGGCCATGATCAGGCAAGTCTAATCTTTGAATCCAGTGTACCTGACTCCAGGGACTTATCGTTAACCTCTGCACTAGAACAACTTTTCAAAATTGAGATCCTCAGACCATTAACTTGCAGGTATGCCTGCTTGTCACAGATCATATACCTTTCTGATGAGAGTTCTTGAGTGGGAAAACTCAGATGTACGGGGATGAGGTATATCTTAGATGTTACCAGAATAAAATTGCAAGAGGCACGAGGAAGAGTCTAAAGTCCTGGGATAAGCAGTTTACATCCCCATGTGATGTAAACAGGCTGTGGAAGGTTGAGGAGGACAATCAGAAGTGTACAATGGCTGGGGTGATGTGTCATAAAGGACTGTGTTGCCAGGATGGCCTGGAAACTTAGATAAGGTTTGGAGACCTTTGAGAAAAATGGGATGGGAAGAAATGTGTGTTTGCCTGAGCAAACAGAAACCTTGTGTGACTTGCTGCTTCCGT